>CM056381.1:6002504-6091714 GCA_029718625.1 Synaphobranchus kaupii | reverse complement strand
TTGTACAGTTTACCAGTGAATTACACATGATAAATCTGTATGGTAGGAGCCTCTGGCGAACAGATACACGATTGCAGGCCTGCAACTTAAAAACTAAGCTGCTTTTTGATTAAAGAAGCTAGGAGGACAAAGTGAGATTGGTTCATAAACATTGAGAGAAAGTCACCCCACCCACGTCCAAGATTTCATTCGCCAGGATCCACAATTTCCATTGCTACCCCCCCCCCCCCCCCCCCCCAAAATCTCACACCAGCCAGCTTACCAAACTGGATAACTCGGTAGTTTGATTGCAATACCTTTCAAAAGTCGCCTATTTTGCCATTATGAACTTGTAGGTGGGGAAAAAAAAGAAGATCCTACCCAAACGAAGAAGAAGAAGAACTTGTAGGTTTGGATGGAGCAAAAATGGGGAACATCTCAGGTACTGATGGACCAGGGTTGCCTACCCTCTGTCTTAGAGGATATAATAAAGCCCAAAAACTTCATGAGGTAACACATGCTGGTACATGTGATGTGGGAATGCATATTTATGATATCTATGTCCGTTTTAAAATATGTCCTGTCACTGGAGGCAGACGAAGGTTCTCCTTCTGTTCCGCTAATATCCAGTGCTATTAAACTTGCTGATGTCTTGGCCGAAACCAAGCGCTGGATTCAATCAAGCACGATTTGGCAAGATGTTTGGTGATCTCTGGTGTTTGGCAAAAGAATTTTCATGGTGAGTCAAAGCTCAGGACAGATGCTGATTGAATCCAGCCCTAAATCGGAGAACTATTACAGAGCCCACCTCTTAAATGCCATGTAGAGTGTTCAAAGTGTACCAATTTTTTGTTTTTCCTTCTCATTTTTATATTAATAATAGCCATATTACATTTTTGAGATGTGCACAATAGCCCCTTTTTTCCTCAAAGTGGTCGAGCACAAACAAACTGTGTAATATTGCTGACTTGGGCCTACGTTTTTTTTAGCATGTGTTTTTGGTAACCGCCTCCAGTTCATACATTGAATGACCTCACAGCCCCCCACGCCCCCAAAGGTCTGGATGGCAGGCTTTTCATCAGCGCTGGTGGGATATGCAACAGCATAAAAACTTCATAGCATAATGTTGTTCCAACATTTATCATCTTATGGGAGGATCCGTTCTGGCGACACAATTCTGTCTCTTCTGCTTCCTTCGTTTCTAGTGACTGCAGTATACAACATGTGCATATGCACCCACTCGCACGCACACACACACACAGACACCCACACCTCATGATGCATTCTCCCTGCCCACGTGCGCACACACACGGTTTGTGAGTCTGAACTTATGTAAGCGTGTAGACCTTCCTTCCCTGTGGAAAATGTGCGCTAATACCTTAATAATAAACAGCAGTATAAACATGCTCTCGGTGTGTTCGTCAAAATGTCAGAGTGAAAAATATTTCATAAAAAAAAATCATCCGGAAAATTCATTAAGAGCATAACGCAAATGAAATGACCTCTTGGCAATTTATCATCAATAACTAGCCTCTAGTGCACTAAAACAACTGAGCTTTTGGTTTAGATGGCACTCAGAAGAACTGTATTGGACAGAGATATGAAGTCATACTGTCTGTAGCACATGTGTTTATCATATCCCCTGTTCTGAAAGATGCAACACGGTGTGCCAACTTTCTCAAGCTCAACATAAGCCGGTTAACTGCTTATGGTTTTCAAAAAAAAGTGTTGCTTTGTACTAATGTGTCTGCAATGCGGTTATGGAGGTGAAGCCATTATGGCCACGAGACTGAGGTCAAAGTTCAGTTTAACCACAATGCGTAACGAGGTGACTTCAGGAAGTGTATATTTCTTGCATATCACTGACTTATTGGGGTTTGGCAGTGAAAGCCACAAATGGTATGATTTAAAAAAAATGTAAATCTATACCATCACACCATCTCCATCCAACACTCATTCTCCATCCATATTACATCACATCTTGTCTTATTCCATCACACTTTCACCTCCATACCACTAAAAGGGATCTCCGCCCATGTGACATCACATCCTGTCCTGTACTCTCTCACCGCCATCTCCATAACATTAAACATGGTCTCCATCAATACGACATCACTTCCCGTTCTGTACTATCATACGTTCAGCTCCATAACACTAAATGTGATTTCCATCTATGACATCACATCCTGTACCATCATACTTTCATCTGCATAACACAAAATGTGATCTTCATCCATATGACATCACATCCTGTCCTGTACTATCATACATTCAGCTCCATAACACTAAATATGGTCTTGATCCATATGACATCACATCCTGCCCAGTATCGGCTCCATAATGCTGGTCTGTGATCTCCAGTCCATATCGCAGCCTTCACCTCCACACCGTTACGCCGTCACCTCTGAACCCGTGCGCTGGCATATCAATACTGAAACGGGGCAGACGCGTCACCAGGGGGTCGGAAATCTTGACGGTCTCTGGCAAGTGCATTAGCGCATTCCGCGAAGCGGGACGAAGGCTTCGTGCCTCTCCACGGGAGCTGAGAGAGGGAACATGGAGGCCGACCAAGTAAAGCGGAGAGGGGAGGAAGGAAATGATCACTGAGTCTCGGCCTTAGTAACGCTCGCGTCTTGCGAAAATAAGGCCTCGCCAGGAACGGCGGCCAATCGGGTGCCCCTCCGCCCTGTTGGCCTGGCGTTGGTGCGGTGTGGAAGCTCGATGTGTGGAAGCGCGCTGTTCAGACCAGAAAAGGGGGGACAAGGGGGGGGAAAAATGAAGCAAACCCACTGTTAAATAAACTCAGTCACTGAAGAAATATTGCTAACCGTTTATATTAAGCACTATTAATTAGCCAAAGCTTGTTATTATAAAGCCCAAAGTTTGTTTTTGTTTGAATAAAGTACTTTCGGTTGCTAATAATTAGAAGGTGGAAATTAATGGGGATATATATTTTCTTGAGAATCTATTTTTAATGATCCGTGAAACACAGCAAGTATTGTGTTCAAATGATACAACCAACTCTTACCGATTCTCTGTATTTACTACACTTTAGAAGTTTCTTTTTACGGTCCTTATAAAGTTTATCCGTTCAGAAACGCATTTCATTAATACACCTAAAGTGTCAACAAAATAGCTAATTAATTAAATATGAAAGTAAATGACAAATCTTTTTTGGATTATATTGGTGAATCCCAATCTCAGTTTAAAGCCATTTTTATAGCTTCGCACTTTTGTTTAACCAAAATACGTCAGGAGACTTTTGTGCTTCACATATCAACAAATATTTCCATGACAAGATGTACTCTGAAAAACAGAAACACACTTTACAGACTATGACAAGTTTTACACCTCTACTATAGAGAATCTGAAAATACTTGCACATTTATTTTAAAATTTCAGAAGATTTTTGGCCAACTCTGGTTAATGTGCAATAGCCTGTGCAGTTGACTTTTCTAAAGTAATTTACTTGAATGAATCTTAGTTGGTCTCAAGGTAGAAGAGGCTGGCAGTTCTAGTGTTTAAATATACCAGTAGAGTTAAAGGTCTGTGGAACTTTCATTGTTACCAAGTTCACTCTCTCCAACCTCCAAACCCTCAGTTTGCAGTGATTTAATCCTTCTAGAATGAAGGATCACATTTTCCAGTTCAAATGGCGACTGACCTACTTTTTAAAAAGACATTTACAAACAGTGTGTGGAAAACACGAGAGCTCTCGGCTTTATATCAGCGTGGTTTCATTCCGCCTTCCGCCATTTTAATAAGCTGGCAATTAAACATAATTACCTATAATATTTAAATTTGATGGAATGAGATCACCTCTGGCCAAAAACCGTGTGTGTGTGTGTGTGTGTGCGTGTGCGTGTGCGTGTGCGTGTGCGTGTGCGTGTGCGTGTGCGTGTGCGTGTGCGTGTGCGTGTGCGTGTGCGTGTGCGTTTGCGTTTGCGGTTTTTCAGTAGTCTCGATAAAAAAAGTCTGACCCATTCTGCTGCCATATTGCTCATATCCTAGAACAGGCAGCTTTCCAGAAACTTACAGATTTAAAAAAAAAAAAAATGCACCCCTCAGTTTACGTCTTGACATCAAGAGAAGTTAAAGAGATCTCTAATCTCTCGATGTCAATGAAGTCTGAAATCACCAAAATCCGTGTTCTCATATTCTCCCTCTAACACACACACAGACACACACCACACACACACACACACCAAAGATTCACCTAAAGCAGTGCTTCCATTTCTCCCCTTTCCCTCCCTTTCTGCCTCTTTCTGCTTCCAATTACTTCATCCATGGCTCGGTTGCCATAGGAAATCAGGCTCATGCTTATAATCAAAATGTTTATTCCAGAGATGACAGAAATCAACAAGCTTTCACTGCATTCCATCAGCGGGAAATTCAACTCCACAATAAAAAATAAAAAAATAGAAAAGAAAAGGAGCCAGACACGGAATTCCTGACCGCACGTGCGGATTCCAACATTCCGTCTGGAATCCCCTTCCAAATGGGAGACTCCTCCTGAATTTGAAAAGTTTGAGATTGGTATTGACCGAAGCGCTTAAGGAATGACCTTTTATAGCGTGTGGCTGTGGTCTGCACGGTAAGCCGGGAATTTAAAACTCATTAAAACCGTGCCGGAGTTCCCGTGGAGACCACACCGCACGGCAGCCTTTTTTCCTTGGATTCCATGGAAAATATTAGCTGTCTCATTGAGGAGGGGAACACCACACTGTTGGGTCTTTGTATTTCCTTAAAGCGACTAATTAAGCCCTTCGTTGATCTTTTCCGAAGCAGTCATGTCTGCCATGTTCTGAGGGCTCTTATCAATTTTCGTTTTTTTTAGCAACCGTCTACAAGACTGCCAAGTCTCACAGCCAGACCAGATCTTTCTCCAGTGCCAAAGATCTAGAAATATGCCGCACCTCAAAAGAACGCATCAATCTCCACTTTTCTGAGGAAAATTGGGCTGGAAAGGTTGGCTTTGACACAAAACTGTCGCCTTTTGAAACCGGCACATACGTAAGTTGAGTTCACTGTCTGACGCACCAGGGGCCACATAAACCGTGCTGAGCAGAAAAATGCCCTCAGAAAGCTGCGTAAGTTTCCATGCAGAAATCCAGATCCAGTTCTGTGTGAATCTACGTTCCTCTGCATGCACTGGACACCATGCGTACACAATGTTTGGAGTCGGTGTGAAATGGCGACACTGATAGAAATTGATAGACTTTTTCCCTGAGCATTCTTTTACGCATTCTTTTACTCAGAGTTTTATACATGGCCCCAGATATTATAAGCTAAATGTCCAGCCTAGCAGTGCCTCATACGTTACCTTCATGATCCCTAAAATTTTCACATCATTCAGTAAAATCAGAACAAAGAAACGTTTGGTAGGAACAACAAATGGAAAAACAAAAGGGTCCAGATTTACTGTCAATATGAATCAACCCTATAGCCCTATAGCTATGGGAATTTTTTTGATGTTCCATAAATGGCACAAAATGAATAATCCAAATAATGAGTGATTTATGACATACGACATGTAAAAATCTGGTTAACCTCTCCGAGCATCTGGATACGTTTCCCGGGCAACCCTTTTTCCCTGGCAACCTTTCGGGAGGTTTTCCTTTTGTCCCTGTTCATTACACCAGGATCAGTGATGCCAGGGCCAGTGATGCCAGGGCCAGTGATGCCAGGGCCAGTGATGCCAGGATCAGTGATGCCAGGGCCAGTGATGCCAGGGCCAGTGATGCCAGGGCCAGTGATGCCAGGGCCAGTGATGCCAGGACCAGTGATGCCAGGGCCAGTGATGCCAGGGCCAGTGATGCCAGGGCCAGTGATGCCAGGGCCAGTGATGCCAGGACCAGTGATGCCAGGGCCAGTGATGCCAGGATCAGTGATGCCAGGGCCAGTGATGCCAGGACCAGTGATGCCAGGATCAGTGATGCCAAACCACTTAAAGCTGAGACAAAGATTCCAGAGCATTGTTGTGTTGTGGGTTGCACAAACAACAACACGGAGGGAGGAGGGGGGGAAGAGGGAAAAGTTTAGCCTCGGAATATTTCGGAATACTTCATGGTCACTTCAAAATTAAGTTTCCTGAGAGATCAGTGACTTGGCCAAGCCAGGAATGAATTTGGGGGTGGGTGCGGTCTCATAACTCGAAACTGGTGGGGGGATGAGAGGTGTGGACGGATTGTTGACCCTGGGGAGGGGGGGAAGGGGGAGGGGGGTGTGAATAAGAAGGTTTTCTGGTCTTCTGTGTACCTTTGGGGGGGGGGGTTCAGGTTACATTACATTAGTCATTTAGCAGATGCTTTCATCCAAAGCGAGATACAATATTGCGATCACCGTATGCATATGATATTTTGAGGGTGTCATCCTGAACCCCCTCCCCCTTGGAAATATCTCTGTGAGGGATGGAAAACTTGTATTGAACTACTTTAAGTTTGTTTTGTAAACACAGTTCTGCATTTCAGCCATTGGCACAGTGCAATGCGTTAGCAGTTCTGAGGCTTTTCAGGTATTTAGGCCTCTTAATGGAAAGATTGCATGAACCCTTAAAAATGAAATGGGAGCGAGATCAGAAATCAACCCACTTATTTATATTCCACCAACCAGGGAACAAAAGCTTGATCTGGTTTGTCGCTAGGCAGCTGAGTCACTGTGTTTGTGTCATGCCGGGTTAATTATTATGGTCTGTCTTCTGCTGCTCTGTTGGAAGTAAAAAAGGGTTCTTATTTGGGAAATAATGTGCACTCTTTATTATAATGTGCACTCTCTTTATTATAATGTGCACTCTTTATTATAATGTGCACTCTCTTTATTATAATGTGCACTCTCTTTATTATAATGTGCACTCTCTTTATTATAATGTGCACTCTCTTTATTATAATGTGCACTCTCTTTATTATAATGTGCACTCTCTTTATTATAATGTGCACTCTCTTTATTATAATGTGCACTCTCATTATTATAATGTGCACTCTCTTTATTATAATGTGCACTCTCTTTATTATAATGTGCACTCTCTTTATTATAATGTGCACTCTCATTATTATAATGTGCACTCTCTTTATTATAATGTGCACTCTCTATTATAATGTGCACTCTCTTTATTATAATGTGCACTCTCATTATTATAATGTGCACTCTCTTTATTATAATGTGCACTCTCTTTATTATAATGTGCACTCTCTTTATTATAATGTGCACTCTCTTTATTATAATGTGCACTCTCTTTATTATAATGTGCACTCATTATTATAATGTGCACTCTCTTTATTATAATGTGCACTCTCTTTATTATAATGTGCACTCTCTTTATTATAATGTGCACTCATTATTATAATGTGCACTCTCTTTATTATAATGTGCACTCTCTTTATTATAATGTGCACTCTCTTTATTATAATGTGCACTCTCTTTATTATAATGTGCACTCTCTTTATTATAATGTGCACTCATTATTATAATGTGCACTCTCTTTATTATAATGTGCACTCTCTTTATTATAATGTGCACTCTCTTTATTATAATGTGCACTCTCATTATTATAATGTGCACTCTCTTTATTATAATGTGCACTCTCTTTATTATAATGTGCACTCTCTTTATTATAATGTGCACTCTCTTTATTATAATGTGCACTCTCTTTATTATAATGTGCACTCTCTTTATTATAATGTGCACTCTCTTTATTATAATGTGCACTCTCTTTATTATAATGTGCACTCTCTTTATTATAATGTGCACTCTCTTTATTATAATGTGCACTCTCTTTATTATAATGTGCACTCTCTTTATTATAATGTGCACTCTCATTATTATAATGTGCACTCTCATTATTCTTTGGCTTGTCTTCATAGGGGATCCCTTTTTAGTTCTTTATGGAGCACTCTATGGTAAGATGTGAACAGTGTGGAAGCTTCCAGATTGAACCATTTTGCCTGACAAAGAACCCTTGAACTAGATAGGGGCCAAATCAGAGACATCAACTGTGTCCTGTCTCCTGTGTACTGTTTACTGTGTACCTGTTTAGTAACACGACACGCAGTAAGGAAAACAATATCCTCCATACTATTTTCCAACCGTGCTGTGGAGGTGTCGTAAGACGTCCCACGCTTGCGCGGCCGTGTCACGTGTTGTTTTTGTTGTTGTTATTGAAGGAAAACGTCAGCGGAGCTGCGCCTCACTTTTAAAACGAAGCTGCGCGTCATATTTATGCGACCAAAATGTCTTAAGTAAGTATCATCTGGGGGTCTTAAGTATACTATATTTACACGAAAGTTTGCTTACTTAACTATTGTCTCATCCTGTCTACTCAACAAGCCTACTCAATAGTATGGAAGTGCTGATTCTGACACAGCCAGGGTTTCCCTGTGGACACAGAGGAACCCTTTGGAACCCTTTCTTCTAAGATTGTAGATCGGGGTCCCCTGTGGAGACACAGAGGAACCCTTTCTTCTAAGAGTGTAGATCGGGTTCCCCTGTGGAGACACAGAGGAACCCTTTCTTCTAAGAGTGTAGATCGGGTTCCCCTGTGGAGACACAGAGGAACCCTTTCTTCTAAGAGTGTAGATCGGGTTCCCCTTTGGAGACACAGAGGAACCTTTTGGAACCCTTCTGAGTGTGTGATGCAGCTGACTCTCAGCCCTGACGCAGATCCCCTCCCGCACCGTCAAGCGTTCGATTCCCATCTCTTTATGTAACCCTCCCCTGCCTGAATGAAGTGGAGGGGAAGGGGAATACACGAGGGTGGACCGTGACCTCTCCAGAGAATGAAAGTGTTCTGATTGGCTGTTTCCTCATGAATATTCATGAAAGGGTGTGGCCACCATATAGATCATCCCCGGCTGGCACAAAGCTGTTATAGGAAAACCAAACGCTCCACTCCTGCATGCCGTCCATCCTAAATTCCAGAGGCTCGTATCAGGACCAGGAATTCCCTCCCAGCGCTTTCCGAACTTCCATTCAAACCGCGTTGCACTTTTGGTCAAGACATTTCCAGAAAGATGCACCAAATTGGAATGTTTTTGTTTCGGCTTCAGCGCGAGGGAGACGGAAATTTCAAAAGTGGGAGAAAACGGAGTCGGCCATCTGGTTAGTCCATACCAATATCTGCGCTATTACCGGCTGGAAGGTTCTAGCCAAGCAGGACGAGAGGAATGTAGTCTGGAATACTGCAGACATCTGTTACTCGCTCAGCGGTAAAGGTCTCTATCTCATGTATAAACGATAGTAATTGTGACAAGCGATCTGTAGTCTGTTTTTAAAAAAATGCAGCTATTTGACCACCTTCTGCGTTACACAAGATTGACCTGGATGTGATCAGCATTTGCAACGTAGGCGGAAGTGTAACTGTTCGGGAGCCAGACTTGCAACTTGGAGGTTTCAGGTTCGAATCCCAGTTGGGACACTGCCGTGGACAAGGCCTTGAGAAAAGTAATTAACCTGAATTGCTTCAGTTAATATCCTGCTGTGCGAATGGATTGTATAAAAAATTGTTTGTGTAAGTTGCTCTGCATATGTGCATCTGCCCAGTCCTTAAATGTTATGTAATCCTGAACTTTCACTTACGACTTTATTGTGTAAGTAAAGAAACTGAATAAGTTTATTATCCACTGATAACGTGGCAGGTAAGCATACGAGGTGCATTGGCTGAATTTGGGGAGAGCAGGCCATACTTGATTCGACACAGATTGTCAATCACACCATGAAAGCAATCATGCCCCTCCCCATTTCACACAATGCAATGCCGGTGAATACGTCACCCATCTCCTCCTGATTTTATGTTCCTGAGACTCCATCTTGGGTTGTGTTGGGGGGGGGGGGGGGGTACAACCAAGGTGACAAAAAAAAAAAAAAAAAACAGATTGAGAGAAGCTGATGTGAACTCTACCTGGAACTTTAATTTATACAGCAATAAACTTACATTGGGTTACCTTCACCAAATGGAATTGAAATATTTTAAAATATTAAAATATTTTTATTTAGATCTGCTTGCTCCTCAATTTATCCACCACCATCTTAAAACGTACTCCGTTTGATCAAGTTTTTAAGGACCTGGATTCATAGTCCGGAGGTTGCGGGTTCAAATCCTGCCTCGTAGGTTCCTGCTGTCATACCCCTGACCTTGATAATTATATCTAAATTACCGTCACACGTACTGTACATCCAGCATCATTGGATAACGGATAGTGTCAAAACTATAAGCGGGTATTAAAAGGTCTGCTGATTGCTAAGATAACAACATTCCGCTCTGAGTCACAGATTCCATTTTGGTTTTCTGGCTTTTTGTGATGTTAATTCTAATTACGTTTGACCTTTCTTCCCTTCTGCAGTAAGTCACGGGCCGTGTTTTCTTGTCTTGCCTGTTGGATTTAAAAAGAGAGGGGAGGGACGAAAAAGAAGTGATTTCATGACTAACTCCTTTACCAGATGTGGCCGTTTTGTGAGTTCTTCTGTAGCTGTGCTATGCCTCGCTCTTCAGCCGGCTGAACGATGTCCGTCCACGCGGCAGATTCCCAGAGCTCCTGTAGTTTGGTGCATCCAGATGTCACCTGTAGTATACAGTATATTCCACTCTCACTCTAATACAGACCCAACTCCAATGTTCAATCGACATTTCTCTGTTACTTTGACTTGAGAACTACATGTGCAGTAGTTCATGTTTTTTGTTTTTTTCTTTTCAAACAAACATAATTTAGAAATTCATCCACCAGGTGAAAAACATGCCTCGTCCTGCAGATCGAGTCTATCCCAAATATAAATTTGCATTTGCCTGTGTATTCAAACAAAATTGTTCTTAGGAAAAGTGCTAATCAATTGAATAAAAACTGCCAAGTCATCAATTTTGTTGTAAAGTAAAGATTAATTAGAAGTTCTTTATTGATTGAATAGCACTTTTCCATAATGTTGCCATTTTGAATGAAACCACAGTCCATCTCTCGGCTAATTTCTTTGAGGAATATCTGGCATTGAAAATAATCAATTTCCAGAGTTTGAAGCTCAAAGTTTCAAGTTCAGCTGGGGCATCAAAGAGTTTTCCAGTAGCAACGTATACAAGTCTCAATTAAGAAAATAAGAAAGAATATACGAGTACATAAACTTTATTATCATAAAAATGAGAGACACGTATATCACAAATGTATTAACATGTTACTTGGGTTCAATCACTGGTGTGTAATTCATAACTGGCCTGTAACACTGAATTATTAATCTTTTTCAATGGAGATGTACATGGAGAAACAGCCAGCAAAAAAGTAAGACAAAAATTTACAAATTAAAAAAACTTAAAATAAAAATTGTAATTACCAAATCCAAAATAATGCAAACACAAAAATGTTCAAGTGGTTTACAGCAAATGTTGTTGTAACATTCCCGGAAATGTTCTTACAGTGAAGCAAACTTTACACTTGGCCACGTGGGATTTATCTCCAGGTCCTCAGGAAACAATTCAGCCAGGAATTTTCACATGAAAAATAAATTCCATATCAATCTTAAACCTGTTGACAACTTTCCCATATAAAAAAAAAGATGTTTTCTAACGGTACATTGCAGTGTAGCTGCAGGAGTACTGCATGTAATTAATTTCTAACTGAAATGTGTTTATTTCCCCAAAACATCCACCAATAATGTTACATATTTCAAAGGGATGCAAAAACCATGTGGTCATATCCCCTATGACATCATTTGAATTCTCCTCCGAAGCATGTGATGTCAGCTACTGCTTCTTATTGGACTGTGATTTGCAAGTTTGGCTCAGAGGGTGGAAGACGCCTCGTGTGCAGCTCAACAAGTTGACTTGTAGTCACGCAGTTGGCCAGCAGGGGTCCCAGGGAGCAGAGCGATGCTGTCGTGTCGGCTGTCTGAACCCCTCCCATTCTGGACAACTCTCTAGTGCCAGTCTCGCCCTCTGGGGCTGCTGGCCACAGTCAGCACTGGCACGGTCCGGGTTTGAGGGTTTGATACGAGACCATGGGGCCCATCTATGGATTGAACCATCCACTGCAATGCTAAGCTTTCTTGGCTTAAATACCTGTAATGGTGTCTTGTCAACGTGCAGCAAATTAAAGATCACAGCAGACCGAGACAAAACAGACAAAACCAATGTGTCGTATTGGGTGACATCATTGGCCCTTGTGAACTACAGAGAAATCCCAGACACTTTGTTCGATTGCTTTTATTTATTTTGCCAAAAAAGAAAAGAAGGAAGATGTTAACTGTTAGGAAGGACAACCCATTTTTCTAGCTGAAAGATGACTGGACAGGTTATTTAATTTTCATACCACACGGTTTTATGGGCTTTTGGTTCATTCATTTACAAACAATATTGCTTGCTGGCAGACACACTTTGACACTCTTAACATGGCATTTCAAATCCAGACATGTTACATTTCATGAACCAATTTCATGGGAATGTAATATACAGAATACTTTAATAGTAATTTAAGTAAAAAAAACAAAAAAACACATGATTTAAATAAAAAATATAGGCCTGCACTCCGACTTTAGAACGATAATTTTTTTATTACAATTTTATTATAAAAGTACAGTTTTGCCCCTGTGTTTTTGGTAACAAAAAAAACAAAAAAAGATTGGACTTGTCTCCATGGTAACAAATGTCATAGCTGACAAGTTACAACATGATGGTCTAATTCAAAAACAATGTTTTTTTTGTCTTGGCTATGTAGCTACACAAACAGCTTGTTAAAACCAACTCTTGTGTACGATAACTGAACCAGCAGTTTCTTTTTTTTCTGTTGCAAATGACGTCTTTGTTGAGGCAGAAGTCCAGCACATGAACAGAACACGGTCACGGTTCATTCTGTGGATTTAAATGCTTCCTTTTGAAACACAACAGTAGTTTCTTTAAAGTCTTTGTCCTGTCCAGCAGAAAAAGACGCAGAGTGGCTAGTGAGCTAATGTAGCTAACATTGCCCTGTTCCTCTAATCTCGCTTGTGCAAGCATTTGAAGGGATTCCCCTTTGAGAAGTCTCCAATGTAAAACCCACCTGACTAATGCAAGGCATAAGGTGATATTTGTAAGCATACTTAAACATTGTAATGACAGTACTGACCGTGTTTTTTCTATTGACCACAGATCCTTTCAGGATACATACAGCATGCCACATGATGCTTTTTAATGAGGTGGGGGCTTGGAACCGTTCTGTGGAACAGAACGGTTTCCCTCAGGGCAGAATTCTTCAGTGCACACGATTGGCTTTTTGGCATCAGCGTCAGTCCTTTCAACAGAGTGTTTGTTTATATCTGGGTTGTCCTTCACTTTAATGCAGACATTGTAAACAGAAAGAAAATAACACTCGTTAGGCTACTACATCTCATATACAGTCTTATTAGTTTTGGGTGGTGCGGGGGCAGGCTTGTCCAGATGTGTTAATTGCACATACGTAATTTCTCTCCACTTTCATGGTGCTGTCGCTTAGCTCATGCATAATTACTGGGATTTACAACACCAGTAACCGTGTTACGCACACAAACCTTGGCAAAGCGAAGCAAAGCCAAGCGAAAAGCTTGTCGCCTAGGAAACCAGCTGTTTATTTATAAACATTTTTTGCCATCAATACAGGAAGTAGATGGAAATTGAAACGATATACCTTCTGTGTAGCTCAGTTAGAATAAATAAAATGGACACACTTTTACATAAACAATAGTGAAAGTATTAATATTTCAAAGCAAGTGCACTTGGTTAAAAGTTTGTAGCGTGTACTTTATTTCGACAATTGCCGGTCATGTTAACCTGTTTAAAACAGACATTTAAAATTAAATTCAGCTATACATTTTTGAAGGGTGGCAGGGTGTGACAGTTTGGATTGTTAGTGGTTTTGATTAGCACTGTTTTACACGTCATTACTCCTGAGCTGAATGTGACACTATAAGACACATTTTATTATTGTTACCTCATTCAAACGAAGCCTGATGTAAATAAAACATCATTCTGCGTATTAAAAAAAAAAAACATCAGTTAATAAAAGTTTTTTTAAAAGTATATACCAGACCGTCAAACTGCCACAACAGGCAAGAAATACAGTCTTAGTTCATCCGTTTTTGTTTTTGCATTTGTCATTCCCACCCCCCCCCCCCCCCCCAAAAAAAATGGGTTTGCTCTTTGTTGTGATGCCATTATCTTTTGTTTCACGATCAAAAAAAAAAAACAAGGCTTGGGAAGAGATTACCTTGCGTGCAATGTCAAACTACTTTGGAATGAACATGTTATTTTTCAGATCTGGAAGACAAAGTTATCTGAGCCAAGCACACATGCTTTTCCCCACATACAGACTGCTTTAAAAAAAGAAAAAGAAAAAAAGTGCACAAAAACGGTTACAAAGAATTTAGTATTATTTAAAAACAAAACAAAAACAAGTATTATATTCTTTTCATCGTTGGAAGCGGATATGTTTTAGGTTTGCTGACGTATCTGATAGTTCGTCTCATGAGAGGCGCTCAGTAGGATGGAGGAAAAAAAGTCCCTTTTTTTTCTGAAAATCTTTGCACTCCCGGCGAACCTTTGTTACCACTTTCCTGGGATGGGAATTCCGCACTCGTACCAGCCCACAAAGTTGTGGGGTGTGTTACGACCTATGGCCCCAAATTTCACTGGCTCCTGGCGGTAAGACCGGAAGTAACCTGAAAATAGACGCATACAGAAGGAAGATGACTGAAATTAAATGAGTGATTTATTATTGGTTATAAAAATGTATCGCCTTTTTTGTGCGACCATTGTCAAATTCCCACAATTCATTCAATTCCCGCTTTCTACATTTAAAGTGGCATTAACCTGGATTCAAAAAAACAGTTTTTTGTGCACAAGTTTGCCTCATAAATGTGTTGGTGCTCCAATGAATGGCCCGTGCTCCATTAACTCAGTACTTAACAAAATAATCTTGCCAACTCGTAATTTAACTGAGCCAAAAGGTAAAGATCAACATAAAAAATATTAAGGTATCATGTTGACTACAATCTTAGCCATTATCTGCTTTATTCTTACTGTTAAAGCAGTTAAGTTAAACTGTCCCTGTGGAAGCGGTTACAGAGCTCCATGAAATATTAAAGAGTATTGTAACAGTAATTACATTCTGGCATGGGCGTGTGTGGGAGTGCTATCTGCACTCTTTCTTCTTACCTTGGGCAGTTGGCAGGTAAGCAGAAAGACTCTGAGGCCCGGTCCTTCCTGCCATGTAAGAATCAACAAACTGGCAGTGATCTTCGCCGTAGCCGAAGGTGTCTCCAATACTGCGGAATGTGTCTAGAAGGATCAGGGAGGAGACGGAGGTGAGAGCCAATTACTGCATTGCAACCTAAAACCACTACTGTACATGTCACTGACTTTAAAATTCAAGGGTGGTCTAATGTGCATGTCTGACGTCAAGCAATAAAAAAATTAAAAAAAGAGAAACCATCTTTCAATGGTGACTGCTTTACTGTAATACAACATAACAAAAGCCATTGTTTTAAAAAAATAACATTGAGGCAATTTCTGTGGCCATTTTAGCCAAAGCAGCTTATAGGAACAACATGGCTGCAGAACAAGGATTATCTCTTACACACCACATAAACTCAAGCAGGAAACAGTCACCGGTACCTTTGAGTCCGTCGCCCATAAAGATTTTGTACCGCAGCGAGTTGCACAGGACGACCCCCACAAACTTCTTGTACCAGGTGCGCTTGACGAACTGGCTCCCCTTGCAGACGCTGTGGGTGGGGTTGAACTTGAACGAGAACGGAACCCAGATAGGCTCGCCTCCTGGAAAAGAACCCAAACAAATGACTTGCTGAGCAGCGACGTCACGCGCCCCAATTTTCAACAATTAAATTTGGCTCAGTGATTCATGTTTTCTACAACATTAACCGATTAGAGATTGGCTGAAACAGAAACCAATACCAAACCCGAGAACCGCTGCTTTGGAGTCATGCGACCTTTGGAATCGTGTGACCCGTTGATCCACGGGTTTCTAGGACTTACCGGGCGGCCTTTCAATGAGCAGGGGGTCGTCTGAAACACAAGGCCCACATTTCACCTTAGAATAGCATGTAGCCTAACAGTGTAGCATAATAGGGGAGGTGGCAGGTTTTACTCCCAGCTGGGGTGCTGCCATTATACCCTTGAGCAAAGGTACTTAATATTAACTGCCTCAATAAAATATCCTGCTGTATAAATGGATTGTGTGTAAATTAAGTTGTGTGTCACTCTGGATACAGGCTTCTGCTGAAATGTATGGCCAGCTATTTAAATGGATAATTTGTCAAATAAATAAAAATGATAATATGTATATAAATGTGTTATAAACATTAAGCATACAGACAGGATGCAAGCCTGCCTCTAACACAGTGCTTATAAATGCGTTATAAACGGCACAAACAGGACATTTCCAAATTATGGGCACCGAGGACACAGACCTGACTCTGTGACATATGTGATCGTTTCGCTGAGTGGGCCAAGTCCAAAGACGTTCTTCGCTTGAACTTTGAAGTAATATCTGTCGAAGAGAGAGGAAGAAACCAGGAATCACACTCTCCCTGACTTTCGGCCATGCTAATCTCCCATTCTGCTTAGCCAGGCTAGCCAAGTTAGCAATTTTATGTCATTTTATTTTATCATGAAGCACAGCAACAGCAGGACGCATTTGCCGAAAGTGAATGTACTGTTAACATTAATGTGTTCAAAATATAATGCATTTATTTAGAATAAGATTCCTTGCTCTGGCAAAGGGTATATTTCATTCAGTTTACCGCCGGTAATCGTACCTCAATGGCAGGACGCAATGCTTTGCTGTTCTGCATTTAATAAACCATATACATTAAAATACATGAAGCCAAAATGCATATGGCAAGCATCCTAAACCAGCTGTCTTCCCTTATGCCATCTGCCACTTTAGGCCCTGTTCTGGTACCATACGCTGAAACTTAACAGCTTGCAAAATGTTACTTATTGTTTAATTAATTTAATTTAAATTCTGAAAAAGAATATCATTCTCATCCATACAAGCAATTCAAGTTTAACCACAATTATTATTTTTTTGAAACATAGTAGTTTGCTCCATTTAGGGGAGGGCTCTAGCCTTTCTGCCGCACTAGGCAAGAACAATAGTGGACCGGTAGGGGGGGTGGGGTGGTAGGAGAGGGATAACAGACCGTGGGGGGAGGTGTTTATAAGTGTTATAAACATTAAGCACAGTCAGGATGCAAGCCTGCCTCTGTAACACTGTGTATACATGTGTTTTAAACGTGAGGTACACAGACGGGAAGCAAGCCTGCCTCTGTAACACTGTATATAAATGTGTTATAAACATCAAGCAGAGACATGATGCAAGCCTGCCTCTGTAACACTGTGTATATAAATGTGTTATAAACATGAAGCACAGACATGATGCAGGCCTGCCTCTGTAACAGTGTATATAAATGTGTTATAAACATCAAGCAGAGACATGATGCAAGCCTGTCTCTGTAACAGTGTATATAAATGTGTTATAAACATCAAGCACAGACATGATGCAAGCCTGTCTCTAACAGTGTATATAAATGTGTTATAAACATCAAGCACAGACATGATGCAAGCATGCCTCTAACACTGTATATAAATGTGTTATAAACATCAAGCGCACAGACGGGATGCAAGCTTGCCTCTAACAGTGTATATAAATGTGTTATAAACATCAAGCACAGACATGATGCAAGCCTGCCTCTGTAACACAGTGTGTATAAATGTGTTTTAAACATCAGGTACACAGACAGGACGTAAGCCTGCCTTTGTAACACACTGTATAAATGTGTTATAAACATCAAGCACACAGACAGAAACAAGCCCTTGTCGCCTATGCCTCAAACTGGCCCTGTGTAAAGGCGATGCCATTTAATTACTGATAGAAACATCTATGCCCCCCTCCTCTCCTTAGCTGGCAGATTGGCCTGTTCTGCTTCATACTCTGTCTTTGTCTTGTATAAACTGCTCGTTTAATAAACCACCTTTCTTGTGAGACGCAGAACAGGGGAGTATCGGCACTGCCAAGGGATTCCGTAATATGTCCTGTTTTTCCGTTCGGAGTATGCGCTCTAGTTAGAACACGATGCAGACGGCCTTCAAAGCTTGGCTTCCGAGGTGTTTTTTGGATCCTGCGCGCTAATCATGCTAAATCATTTAAAAGGATGGGAATTCACTTTTCTTGGTCTAAATAACGGCCTGGATTCAGTCACCAACGTTTTGGGCTTTTTTTGTTTTTTCTCTTCTAAAGAAATGGTTCAGCGATGGCCAAGCTTGCGAAACTGTGTTTTGTGGGGAGGAAAAAATTAACACTTCAGTTTCGCTGTGGGCCTGCGTTTAGGACAACACGCTGATTGAATCCAAGCCTCTATCAGAAACGGTAATATCCAGCTGTAGCTCATCGCTGAGTTTTGACTTCTTTTTTCATCACACTGGCTAAAGTTACAAATGCATTTTATCCTCTTGTCTGTGGTCCGTGTGGTTGAGGTGAGGTATCCTTAGAGTATGTAATATGTAGAGACAGCGATGCCAATAGAAACCTATGGGGAGCACATCTGAACCAGGAAGTATAATTGTTGCACTCAACAGACATGCTCAGTTGTGTCCTTGGTCACGAGGAAGGCGCTGACATGTCGAAGCTTTACAAGTAGGTAATTGGTTGCCAACTAGCGTGCAAAAATGATGTAGGCTAAAATAAATAATAATTTTTTTAAATTATATATCTGTGTGGTAAGAAAAATATCTGACCACAGAAAAATAAGTAATTTTTTGCAAAAAATTGCATAGAAGAGTTAACATCAATATATGAGTGGATGTATTTTCATTTTGCTGCCAAAAATGAATGGAGCCCAATGGGGAAACACCATAGATATCAGCAAGGGGCTGAGGGTGAAAGCCAAAAGCTGGTCCCTTGGAGGACCTCTCTCCAGTGTCAGGATTGTCTGGAGGCGCGTCTCACAAACGAGGAACGAACCTTATGCGTTATACGCGGATTTATAAAAGGACGCTCTGTCGGGACGGCACAGCTGCCTAAAAGTGGTCCGACACCTTTCATCGCTCATTCTAGCCTGTCTGTCACCTTCTTCCATCTCTCTTTACACACTCACTGTTGCCCTGGAACTAGCGAAGGACAAAAAATATATAAAATAAAAAATGTGGGAAGGGACAAGAAGAGACGCGTGCTTCTTCTCTACATTCCTGAACCATGAAGCGCTGAGTTTAGACCAGGTGGCCTCTCTCTCTCTGGCTGTGTCCCAATCAGCACCCTTCCATACTATTCAGTATGCTTGCTGAGTAGACAGGACGAGAAAGTCATTAAGTAGGCAAAATTCTCTCTAAATGATAAGATGAACCCCATATGATATGCTTGCTTCTGGGGTTTCGCTGAGTATATTTGGGAGCACAAGAAGTACGCGAACATCAGTAGGACGCAGTAGATAGGGCTCTGATTCGCACACGGCCTCTGTCTCTGAGGACTCGCGTAGGGTAACGCGGAGAGTCGCATTCAAAACACGAGCGCCGCTACGCAAGACAGGCAGCCGTGCCTCTGTGGACACAGATGTGTGGGGTGCGTCTGTGAAGGTTATTCTAATCAGCCGTGGTTTCAAACGCACATACGTCTGAGCCAGGAGCCACAGAGCCAGCTCCCGCATGCGTACATGCACACACACACACACACACACACAGTCACACACACATAGTCACACACACACCCTTACTGTTGAACCCAGGCTTGTTTACATTGAGGTCACATCTGAAGAAGAGTTACAAATTGCAAGGCGGAATAAAATTTCCGAATGTCTTCACATGTGTTTTCCATTTTATGTGTTCTGCCATATAGAAAACGTTCAGTCATATGAAAATTAATCACATGTGGAATGTTGTTTTAATTTTTTGCAGAAACAAATTTGTGGACCCCCCCCCCCCCCACAGGGGCCTGGTGTATGAGTTATTTATAGATTTTTTAGACTTTAAAAAAAAATTATTTATTATTTATTTACACACGTAGCGGGTGTGACAGGGGTATTGCAATCTCTCCCGTCCGTGTGTCTGTCTGCCTGTCAGTCCGTATCAGTCTTGGCGCCTACAGTTCTGTTCCGGTTTGAATTAAACATTTTTGCTCCACAGAAAAGGGCTTTTTTTTTGGGCACATAGCGACCAATTACTTGCAGCCTGAAAATACTACACATTCTATACTTATAGCCTGAAAATACTACACATTCTATACTTACAGCCTGAACAAACTGAGAAATTTCAGTTGCACGGGGAAAGTTTTTTTTTTTTCCAACCAGCTGTCTCCTGTGAATTTAGCAGACCCTAATTCTTCAGACCTGCACCTGGCACGGGTCAGACCCCCCCCCCACAGCTGGGTTGAGACCTGAAACACACCTTGCTGAGCTACTCAAATGTGGGGTGGAGGGGAGTGGAAACAAATTCCTGACAGCTGCTGTGTGCATGTGACAACTGACCCGCACACTGGAGTGTGTGTGTGTGTGTGTGTGTGTGTGTGTGACAACTGACCCGCACACTGGAGTGTGTGTGTGTGTGTGTGTGTGTGTGTGTGTGACAACTGACCCGCACACTGGAGTGTGTGTGTGTGTGTGTGTGTGTGTGTCACCTGAACCGTATGCTGGATTGTGTATGTGACACCTCCCCCCCCACGCTGGAGTGTGTGTGTGTGTGTGTGTGTGTGTGACACCTGAACCGTATGCTGGAGTGTGTGTGTCACCTGAACTGTGGATATCAGTAAACTGTATTATGTCCCAAGCTGGGCGAGAAAGAGCCGTCGGCACGGAAAAAGAAACTTTTAAAAGAGTTAAGCTGGTAGTCGGCAAACGCAGAGTTTTGTTTCTCGTAATCAATTGCGGCCTGGAGCCGAAACTCTTGAGCTCTCAACTTGAGTCGTCTTTAAGATCAAAGCAGTGCGTTTGTGGGGGCGAGCATTCGCTCTCGTTCTTTTGGGTCCATCCAAATTTTACTTTTCTATGGAAGTTTCTATGACCACAACATGGAGTGAAAGAGAAAGGTATTGCCTTTCAGCGGTTTGAGGGGAAAGACCGAAATTATGAAAGAGCGACTGGCAGCCATGTGCCGAAAAACTCTGTTTTAGATCCGATTGAGGCGACGTATGGGCGAATACACGGGTCTGCTGGTGTAAAAGGATAATGCATCACATGCCCTTAGCCCTCACTGCAAAACAATCTGGCCTGGGACTAAACTAGACGCAGAGAATGTGTTTAAATTCAACATTAAAAAACGAAAAAAATGTAATCATTGCACATCAAAATTTGGTCCCAAGATATTTACCATCAAATGGAAACGATGTACAGCAGTGTCATTTTAGAGTGTACCATCTTTGCTGGGGTAAAAGGATAACGCATCACATGCCCTGAGCCCTCAATGCAAAATCTGGCCTGAGCCGTTGGGACTAAACTAGACTTAAAGCTGCATTAGGCAAGTTTGAAAATATACAAGGCAAAAAGACTTCCCCCTTTTGCTCTCTTACTATCTCTCTCCTAAGCCCCTCCCACCAAATGATGCTCCAGTGCACGTGTGGAGACGGGCAGACAGGGAGGGGTTTATTCTACCTGGAGGATCTTTTGCTTGTAGATAGTTGCCTTGATTGGTAGCTACATAGCTAGCCCTGATTGGTTAGTTTTTTTAAGACCAGGTTGAGATTTTTTTCACAGCCTAATGCAGAGTCCAGGACACTCACAGAAACCGGATTTTTTTTTACAGAACACTTGATTTATTGATAGCTGCTGGAATGTAATGAGAATTTAATAATTTAGCCAAAATTATATTGATAAAATCTTGCCTACTGCACCTTTAAGCGAATCAGCCCTTGGGTTCCTTACAACAAGTTGGCAGCTGATATGAAAGCTCCCTTTTACCATGGAAATAACGCTGCATGAAGCTGTGTTTACAGGGTGGACCCTACAGTGGACAAATCCGAAAAACAGACTGTATCCGGCCCATTTGCAGAAGCGTGTCTGTTGCCATTAGAAACAGACATAATCTCATACACAGAGGTGTTCTTGTCCAGACACCTGCCATAAATGACCAGACATGGCCGTCCACTTCTCCTAATCGGGAATATCCGAGTCCAGAAATCCCCGATCACAGACGAGGCCCGTTGAGTGTGCCGAATTTAATGGAAATATGGGAGTCAACGCGGGAAACTACCGCTTGTGACCGACACGCGGCGAATTTCACTGAAATTTCACAGGCGGGATATCTTCCAGAAACTTCTCTTCTGATGTAATGTAATTCACCACAGGTGCTGGAATTCCATTCTCTGCCAGCACCAAAACACTGCAGGCTGTGCCACTCAGCTACGTCTGACAGGACTGCAACATTCTGAACTCTCAAGATTGTACTCTCTAAAATGCCACTACTGTACACTCTTTCCATCTGGTGGTAAATATCTTGAGACCAAATTTTGATGGGCAATGATTTTTTTTGTTTGTTTTTAATATTGAATTTGACAAGACCCATTTAAAATTTCTCATGTCAGCCTTCCTGTGTTTGTTGTGAAAAAAGGACATGGTAAAACCAGGAGCAGACTATTTCAAGCCAACCAATCAGAGCTCACTAAGACACCAAATCAGACCTCAAAGACGGAGTAATCTGCCTACTGCAGTTGGACCAAGTCTGGTCCGCTTCAGTGAAATGTGACGGTGACGTACCTTGAGTTGGGTTTCAGGTTCTCCATGGACAGGTGTGTGCCCGTCGAGGCGCTGGTAGACCATCGGTTGTTCAGGATGTCGTCATAGGAAGCACTGTGCACCAGGTAGCCTGAGATTCAGGGAAGAGACCAATCAGAGCTCTCACAAATATTTCTTGTCCACCAATCAGAGCTCTGATATTTCTCATCCACCAATCAGAGCTCTCATAGATATTTCCACCAGTCAGAGCTCTCACTGATATTTATCATCCACCAGTCAGAGCTCTCATAGATATTTCTCATCCACCAATCAGAGCTCTCACAAATATTTCTTGTCCACCAATCAGAGCTCTGATATTTCTCATCCACCAATCAGAGCTCTCGGATATTTCTCATCCACCAATCAGAGCTCTCACAAATATTTCTTGTCCACCAATCAGAGCTCTCACAAATATTTATTGTCCACCAATCAGAGCTCTCATAGATATTTCCACCAGTCAGAGCTCTCACTGATATTTCTCATCCACCAGTCAGAGCTCTCATAGATATTTCTCATCCACCAGTCAGAGCTCTCATAGATATTTCTCATCCACCAGTCAGAGCTCTCATAGATATTTCTCATCCACCAGTCAGAGCTCTCATAGACATTTCTCATCCATCAGTCAGAGCTCTCGCAGGTTTTATCATCCACAATCTGTATTTAGATAATTTTTTAAATCCTGCTTTTTCCTTTCCCTCCCGTTTTTAAATATCCAATCAGAGGAGGTTTGTAGGCCTGTGCTGTTTCCAGACAGTACAGGCAGGTGCACACCCTCTTCCTGGAGTGTGCCATCAATCACTGCTAACTGTCACTGTGCAGTCCCTCATAGCTAAGTTGAACTGGGAGTGCACTTCAGGGGACTGGCCAGAGGGGTCGCTGTTGTGCAATACGACGGGGACACAAGAAATTTTGTTCCCTCTGAACCTGGGTTGTGAGACTGAACTCCTGTCAGGCTGGTTGCTCTCTTGCTCTTTTGGGTGATTCCAGCTCTCTTTTATATGGCTTTTGCTTGGAACACGTTTTTTAATGGAAAGTCTTAACTTTGTGTGCGCTAGCTAGCTCAAATGCATATCCTTGTGGTACAATAATGAACCAGGTGAATGTGCTGCCCGTGGTCCACAACCGAGATGTCACACGATAACAAACGTGGAATAAAGGATAGTTTTAGAACGGGACGAACCCAACACCCAGTGACTACCTCACTGCGCGACACTACGGCTAATTACAGGCCCTCCTGGTGGACTGTGGGCCATAGTCGGCAAGGGCTTGGGTGAGACACAATACCAGAAAAATGAGCCGTCCAGCAGACTCCTTTTAAAATGACGCTATTTTCCCCATGCAAGAAAGAGCACCCGAATGCTCTGATGATGAGATCATATCATTTGCTCAATGGAAAATGTCAGCAGTTATGATCTAATGCTGAACTCGTTCAAATTTGTTCCCATCATCACCTGTTTTAAAGGTCTATTTATTCCCTGGATGATTGCCAAAGTAAAAAAAAAAAAAAACACTCTAGGCTATGAGGTGAGATGCTGTCACAAACTCAAGAGGTGCTGTTGATTTGGTAGAATAATATTTAACGAAGCATATTAACGAGGAGACGACACGATATGTGGAAAAGCTTTTAGAAACATAGTTTCAGGAGGACAGCGAACAAACTTTTTATCTGTTCCAATCGCAAGGCCCTCTGAGGTAAAACTCAACAGACCCGTATTCATCTGCCAAAGCAAACACACAGATCCATCCCCACTGGCGTAGTTGGCCTTTCTAAAAGAAAAATTCAACATCAAATTCCTCTGCCTTTCCAATATGAAATCCTTTCAGTGATCTAAACTTCAGCCCAACTGAACGGGCTGGAGTTAAATGCACAGTTGACTATCCTTCATGGAAATATACACTGGAAATCCGTATTTGGCTAAGGCTTAAAAAGACATGGCTCTTGTATGTCAGCTTTTGGAATTATCGCATATCCCAGAGTTAGGCCTCTACCATAAACACCATAACTAATGCATGGTTAGGCCTCTACCATAACCACCGTAACTAATGCGTGGTTTGAATCTGAAAGGCACATTTCAGGGGATCTTTGAGAAATTGAACCCCTGGGAAAGTGTACTGCCTAATTCTTTCCATGGGGTCTACCTTAAAATTCCTTGTGATTTATCCTTTTTCTTGGAAAACTTTGAATTGAGTTCAAGTTCCTAGTAGATGTACTGTACATATCTTCCATTTCATGCTAAAACCATTGTACGAGCAAAAATAAAGACTATTCAAAAGCCCATGTGAGCAGACCAGATTCCACTACTAAACTACAAATAAAAAAAATGTCCTGTTCCTTGAAAACAAAATTTTTCAGACAAAAGGTTTTTGCCACGAGACTGACAATATGACACAATGAAGTTCTGAAGCACCGAAGAGGTATACAGGTGTATTTGGACAGCCGGCCCAGCAGGGGGCAGTCTAAGACGGTGGGTTCAAGCGCTCACCTGACACCATGTCGTTCTTGAGCGGCCGGGCCCAGTCCAGAATAACGAAGGAGTGGCAGCCCTCCATTGCGACCACGGTGAAGTTGTGAGGTTTGTTTTTTGGCGGTCGCCCGGCGATCATGCTGTCCCGCTCAAAGAGGTCCTGCAGAATGTCCATCTGCAGGTACTCTAGCGCTTCCGTCAGGGAGCAAGGGGCCCCGGGGTCTTTGCGGATGTAGTTCACGTACGGAGCTGGGAAGAGGGATCAAAGAGGCGGAAAAGTTGATCAGTTCAGAATGAGAATAACGTTCGGAACGTTTTTTTTATCCTCTATTCAACACACAAAAAGCTTTTTTTCTTTTCTTTTTACGGTTTTCAATCGACATACTGGCACAACGTCCGATGACTTGCGCTACGTCTTTGCCTTACCTGGGGTGATTTACAAAGTTTCCTTTTTTTTTTTTTAACATGACAGCCAAAGACTGTTCCTGTGCCCGAACATGAACATCTCATTGTGGTCTAATCCACGGTTAAGCCAGCATAAGCGTATCAGCTAATTATTTAGCCAGTGTAATTGGTGACAACAAAAACCTGCATACACTGCTGGAATGGATTTGCCCACCCCCGCCTTAACACGTCCACACAGACACTCCCGTAACTCGTCCACGTTGCCTAGGATAACCTGCATTTCAAACCTCCTTTTCCAAAAGGCCAGCTGTACCACCCGCCGCCTGTCGAACAGCCGCTGCTAAGCAGGTGTGGGCTTGGTTAGCACATGGATGGGAGACGCGTTAAATCAAGTGCCCTAGTCTAGCACAGTGAAAACAGCCCTAAAAGTTTTATTAAGACGGTGCTGTACTGAACAGACTGCCATTATTATGGCTGTTGATATGGTGACGGAGTACAGTGTGGCTCAGGTTATTAAATGAGTCACTAGCTGCTTCTGGTTACATCATAGTACACCTGGCACACCTAGCGGAACGTTGCAAATTGTTTAGTGTGAAAATAGCATTCGAGGCAAACCATAGCAAATTGTACCCTAGGGGGTATTTCATGAAGCAGGACTACTGAGTTATGTTATGCTGTGTTAGTTATCTGGATAACTAGACTCAGAACAGCTCTTTTTACTTCAGTCCATGTTCCAGATCTGGGAGGGTTCCGGGTTTTACTTAGTGCAGTTATCCAGCTAACTCAGTAAGCCTGTTTTGTGAAATGCCCCCCTGGTTACATAAAGATTGAATTAATAAATGAACAAGTTCATAAATAACCCTACATTGCGCTAACAGGAAACTCTAATGGAACTGGTGGAGACAAAATGGCTGCTCATCTGCAGTCCGAAAATGAAGGACGTCCTTTTCTGCCGACTTCTGACGGGGAACGCGATGCTCAACTCCTGGCGTAGTTTTTGTCCTCGTTTTAATAACGTAACTGGGCTTGAGTGAATGCATGGTGTCGGCTGTGTTTAATCAACGGGACGGGACCAGACAGAATGACACGAAGGAGATTTGTGTCCGTCCTTCTGGTTCTGGTTCTGGGCCCACGTCAGGTCTGGTTTGGGTCTTGGGATAGCCAAAAATGGGATCAGCTCTCCGAACCAAACGGTATCTCATGGAGTTCCTCTTGTATCCCGTTCCCAAAACCATAAATCCTAAAACAATCCCTCTTTCAACAGCCACACCATATTCTTTCTCTCCCCTGGTGTGCGCCACTGGTTAACACCGACAGGTTTTTTGGTGAAAACAAAATCTCAGCTATAACTGACGTGACTTTAGGCCAAGTGCATGAAGGTGCAATAAGTTAACTGCTGGAAGGTTTAAAAATGTATTTCTAAGTTGTGGTTGTCTAGATATTTTATTTGTCACGTTCTGCCTCAGAAATGATCTGGTATGACCTAGCTATGCATCGCTACTACACTGAGAGGTGGGTGTGGCTGCTCACGTGTTGTAAATTGTGATTGACAGATATCTAGAAGGTAAGTATGTTGTAATTGATCGTTTTATTTTTTTTTAACCATATTGTTGATGGACAGAAATTTAGCATCTAACATAAGTATTTTGTGGTGATGTTCCTAATTTAGAGTGTAAGTTTCCTTCCACGCCTTGGTAGTACAGTCCCCTCCAAAAAAAAAACCAGACCACCCCAAACCAAGTTAAAGCGAGATTTCCATTTTTGAGGAACTCAGCAGACAGACAGGCAGAAGTGGAAACCTGGAATCGCGGGCAAACGTGGGATATTGGAGCCGTAAATCACGAGGTGTCTTAGGAAGCAGCCATCGGCAGACACTGCCTGTGTCAGCATATTTTTAGCAGTTTCTTTTTTAGTGTTATTATTTTTAAAATTTTTCTTCTTTACCCCACCAAGGCGTAATGGGTTTCAGATGTGCGTGTGCTGACTGGCCCGGGGGGGGGGGGGGGGTAATGCCCCTGCCCCCCCCATGCCCCTAGGACAGAATATGCTAGTTGGGGGGGGGGGGGGGGGCATTAACTGCCACTGAAGCTCCACTGTATTATTGGGATGGGAGGGAAAATTTCTTATCCAGATTGAGTCCAAAAAATCACCCCACTGTGTGGACGGGCCAAGACAAGCACGTTAGCTTAGCGGCGAGCCCACGCGACTCCTCACTAAGTTGACTCGGATTCCACCCTTATGTTATGATTCTATGGCCAGAGCGTTTTTTTTTTTTTTTTTTGTCCAAGTTGGATCAAAGGAGGGTCAAGCCTCTCGTAGCAGCCGCTCGTAGCGCCGCTCGTGTCCTGAAATGCCTTCAGCCGCCGCGACGCGTTTACATCAGCTGCAGAAAGGCTGCAGGGCTCAGTCGCTGAAATGCCTGACGTCTGCTTTTAATAGAGATGGCGCTACGAACCGTTTGCTCCCACATTTTGTAAATGCAGCGTGACAGGCTCAGGTCGGACTAAATTTCCACGTTTCATGTAATGAATTGTTTCGCCGGCTCTGCGTGTTTCCTCTCTTGTAGAGTACGTTGTCAAAACACGTTTTCTGACAAACTTGGACTCAAACCACCCTGGGCACCAACAACATACCACAACATTTGACACGGTACCAGAAAGCGGTACCGTGTCAAATTTCTCAATTACCTCTAAGATGGGGCTTCACAGTTTAATCATTGTTCTCAACATTACACTCATTTGGCAGATGCTTTTATCCAACGCAACGAGCAATGTGCGCACCGAAGGTCGTTGAAACGGGTCGGTCAGAGTACAGTTCTATCGTAAATTAATAGCTATCCATAGTCATGAAGTTCACACAGTACACTATGGCTAAGTCTTAAGGCTAATTCAGTCAGACACAATAAGCTACAGCATCGCAATTAAGACACTAGTGCTACATGAGTGTTAGAGAAACAAGGCTCAGGAAAGAAGAAACAAGTCTGATCCAAGTGCTCTTAACTGAACTCTGAACTCCTCTCACATACTATTGGTCATTTTGCCTTTTTTTTTCTTGTTTTTACACGTCTGATAATTTAAAACAGGAGTTCACTGAACCTCTCTGATGGAAAACTAACAATGGTTGATTGATGACTCATGAGCCCATTAATGGGTGGAGCCATCATTGACTGTAAGCCAATCATAGCATTTCGCTGGGGAGAACAGTGTTTTTATTGGTGCATGTAAGTTAATGGTTGACAGCACGTGATAGCTACAGCCATCCAGAGACGTCATAAAGTCAATCTCACCAGTGCTGAAGACCTGTCCTGTATCGCTTAACATTATGTTGTGCATTCGGCTCGAAATTGTCCTTGTTGTTGGCCCCGTTACGTGTCATTTTTTTGAATGCATATTATCTGCTTAGTCAGCCAGATATTTATTAACCCTTTAAGGCATAAGATCAGATATGTGATTAGAATGTTCTTAACTGATGTAACAATTGCTACTGGTAATTGAAAGCAATGGAATTCTAGAACACTGACTTAGAATTAAAAAAAAAAAAGAAAAAAAAGCCTACTCTTCAAAGGGTTTTTAAAACAGTTGTGTGAAGTACCTTTGCCCGGGCGTATAACAGTGGCCCAGCTGGGATTTGAACCCGCAACCTCTGAGTTCCTAGCCACTGAAACTTAAACAGCTGAGAGGCCTATTGCGAGGGGATAATGGTGGCTGTACATGCTGAATTTCTGGCCTCCGATCTGTCGATAAAAGCCCTTGACTTCAGGGAGTCTGAGCAGCAGAGTTCAGCATCTCTGTGCAATGAGGTCAGTGTCGTCAGAGCCACCTGCTCACCATTTTTCTCCCTTTCGCCACAAAGCCAAGGCCAGTGACACACAAAACCAAGAACAAATAAATCAATGCATGAAGCAATATTTTAAATTACACAAAGACACTAATGCAAAACAGACCTGTACAAAACACAAAAATTAATCTCATTACACCTTATAGCAAACGATGCACCCCTTTCCAACACACACACACACACACACACACACACACACACACACACACACACACACACACACACACACACACACACACACACACACACAGTGCTGGTTTCTGCTGCTGAGCAATTTTTGTTCTAAAACAAGGACGGCTGTAACCGCTTCAGGATACCTCAACAACTTCTGCTCTTAATTATTGTATTAGCCCAATCATTTATGTGATCTTACATTTGTTGTGTTAATGAATGACAACTAGTTAGCTGGATAACTGCACTGAGTAAAATCCCAAACAGCTCTTTTTACTTCAGTCCATGTTCCAGATTTGGGAGGGTTCCGGGTTTAACACAATGCAGTTATCCAGCTAACTCAGTAATCCTGCTTTGTGGAATAATCCCCTGTTCTTGTATACTGTGTAACTGTAGCCTTTTACTGTGGCCTAATCTATGAGTAAACCAGCGCGGTGTTTACACAAACTAATTATTTGTGATTAGCTAATCGGGTCAGGGGTAACTGGTGGAGACAGAGCCTTCTTACACATGGCCTCTACAAGAATGGAACTTCCCACCCATGCATGAGATAGACTTTAGTATAGGAGCGGGCCATGGAGCTGGCAAGACGGAGAAAATGTAATCTTGGAGATAATGAACCTTTTTTTTTTTTTAAAGTTTTGTCTCAACATAAAACAAGATTCCTCTTAAAAGTGTGGTTAGGGTTAGAACAGGACTGTTCCCATACTCCCCAAAAAACTGGGAAGTAATTATATCCATCATCCTCTAATGCATGATGTTCTCTCTTGAGCAGATGCATGCCATAACATTAGTCAATGTGAGCCACCCGTTGATAGCTTTCCCAAGCAATTCGACGGTGGCACGTGGCCATCTTGTGTTCCTTTCTCTTATGTTTTGGCAGTCATTATCATTGTATGTTGAATGCAGAGACGGACAGCATTCAAATATCAAGTTTTAGCAAATTTTTTACAGCTTGTGCCTGACACCAGAGTGAAAAAAGTCGTGTAACGTAATAACTCCCAGAGGTACACGGCGGCCATTATGGTTTTGAAGAACGCCGATTCGAACTTGGAAAACCATCTGACGCTCCCCCTCTTATTATTTACGGGGTCCAGTTAAAAGTCCGGAGTATCTGGGGGCGTCTCCTTTCACAAGAATTCTCACACTGCAGAACTGTTCCCCTTTCTAGCAAGCGTACGACAGCCCAACAGCGGCCCGGCATCGGCACTTTTTTAATTTATTTATTTTTTCCTTTTTTGGTTCACCTCCTGTACAACACAATAACCCAGTAGTCTGTTTTAGATCACGATGTGCTTTTTGGAAATCATCTCTACTAGTAATCTTTTTACATCTGCATGAATCAACAAATCTGGAGTTTATTGTTCCTGTTTTTGGTTGGTGTTGTGTTCGTTTCTCCCTCTCGGTCAAGCATACCTCTCTATTCTCATTGGGCTTTACCTGGCAGAATTAAGGACAAAAATAAAGTGTTTCACACCGCTGAATCCATTGCGTGTGAGTAACAGTGTTTAACACTAACTTGGTGTTAAATCCACTCTAATAAGAGCTTATCGGAGTTGAATTTACACTGGAAAATGTTATTGTGCATCGCTGTGTTATCTTAGGCCCAATGAAGTAACCCCTCCCCCCGGTTTACCTGTGAATCGCTTCTTTCCGAGGGCGTCAAACTCGGAGGAGGGTCCAATATTAGTCCTTGTGACTGGCGGCGTGGTCGGCGCTTCTGTTGTCGGGGGCAACATTGTCGGGGGCAACGTTGTCGGGGGCAATGTTGTCGGGGGCAATGTTGTCTGGATGACAAAGTTTTCTGAAAAGACAGAACTGGGAAAATCACGCGTGGAACTCGTGCTGGTTTTAAGTTCTCAAATGCACAAATCTCACCCTATGTTGCTAGCAATAGATTTATGTTGGTCACATTTAATATTAAGACAGGGAACATGTGTAAATACATAGCAATGGCATAGAACCTCAGTTCTATGCCATGAACAATTCAAAATGAAAAAAAAACAAAAAAACCTAACTAATTACCTTAGGCGTAGGTAGTGAGAATTCAGGAAATCATCCTTGATACGGCTTAGTGTGAATAATTACCTGAACTTTCTCAGTGACATGCACTTTACCTTGACAGCTAACCTGAACCCTTAGACCCAACTCAACCCAAGCATGCACTTACATAACAGTGGTTATGTAAGCTAAGAGGGTACTTACACCATTGCTTATGCTAAATTGTGTTTCTATAAAAGAGACTTGACAGCTATTTCAATATTCCAAACTAATATGGGGGAATAAATTCTAGAAGACATCTTTAGGACTCCTTTGATGTGCTTCCAACGGTATATATCTTCAATACTTCCTAGTGCTTTATCATTTGTGCCATGCCCAAAACTTAATAGGCCGTATTATACACGCAGGAAATCTCCTGACTCTGACCAACACTGGCACTTACATTACAATGGGCATCAGCCTCTCCTAAAGATTTAAGACATAAACACCATAAACACCAAGACCCTTTTCTTTTTCTAAATGCGGTTGTTCTCTCTGGACAATAACACATCTATTCCATCCATCCCGTCTATCCATTAGCTAACCCTTTTATCCCTGGTCAGGGTTTGAGGTGGGCTGGAGCCTATCCCAGCATGCATTGGGTCAGTCCTTTGCAGGACTCACACACACCATTCACTCACACACTCCTACCTACGGACAAATTAGACACTCCAATTCACCTAACCTGCATGTCTTTGGACTGGGAACCGGAGTACCCGGAGGAAACCCACGCGGACACGGGGGGTTCCTTCCTGCTGTGAGGTTCGTCTACAGCGCTATCCACTGCACCACTGTGCCCCAATACATCTACTCATCTTGGGCTAATGATGGAAGATTGAATATTAATGAACTCTGGAAGGGGTGGAGCTATTATCAACCACTCTCTGGGTTGGAACCAATTGGCACGCTTTGCTTTGGTGGGCAAAGCCTTTTGATTGGCCAGTGATTGGCAGCCTCATTGGTATCTCTACCCATTACAGCGGAGTTGGCCAACCCTGGTGCTGGAGGGCAACGGGTTCTTGTTCTTGCTTTCGTCCCTAAAATCAGCAGATCCACATCTCCGATGCAAAAGTAAAAAAGCGAGGTGAGTTGAGTGTCATAAAGGGATTAAATCAATCTATTAGTAGATTAAGGCACAGATACCAGCAGAGCCTGTGACCCTCCAGGACCCAGCGCTTGGCCAAGCCTGTGTTTCGGGGTTCGGTTCGGGGGGAAGCCCAAACTCTCGCGGCGTTTCCTCCAGGCACAGCTGCAGCGCTAACGCTCCCATCCCAGACGGAGGGGGCCGGTCCCGCTGTCCAGCACAGCTGTTTCCTCCTGCGCTGTGAGCCAGGAGCGAACGGCCAGTGAGAAACCACCCGCTGGGCTCTCTCTCTCTCTCTCTCTCTCTCTCTCTCTCTCTCTCTCTCTCTCTCTCTCTGTCTGTCTGTCTGTCTGTCTGTCTGTCTGTCTGTCTGTCTGTCTGTCTGTCTGTCTGTCTGTCTGTCTGTCTGTCTGTCTGTCTGTCTGTCTGTCTGTCTGTCTGTCTGTCTCTCTCTCTCAACACTGCTAGCATTGAGCAGACACACCGACTGTTGGCCCGAGCCTTCGGACCGGTCTGGCCCACTTCGCGCATCTCTGACGGGCCTTTTATCGTTAGCCAGGGGTTACGTGGAATTAACCAATGAATAAGAGAAAAAACGAAGAGCCAAAAACTATCAAACAAACAAGGAAAACACCTCTTTAATTCTCACCAAAATGCAGGTGGACGCGCACATTGTGCACAAGCTAAGATTCAAAGCAACTGAGCACATGTTCTTTTTGGCTCAGAAATTGAGACCTGCAACATCACATGACGTCCCATTTACAGCCCTACAGTACAGCATGCTGACACGGTGTTTAGCTACGGTTAGTGGTGCGGCTTTGGGCGTGAATGTTAGGTACTGACCATCGATTAGATAGATAAAGATGCGGATAACAACGCGAACAAAAACCAGAAACGACGAAACATTTACAGAGGGGGGCAACTACCTTACGAGAAAACATCAACGGTACAAGACGGACGAAAAGGGGACAAGCAAGACCAAGTGAGACGAAGATCCAACGGCACCAAACAGCCATACTCAGCCGGTACCTTCTTCAATAGCTAAAGCGTCAGCATTGTGAGTCGCCATGGTGACTGTTACCATGGCATCCGTCCCCATCCCTGAGGACCCTTCTGTTGAGGAAGCAGGAGATGGACGTTGCAAACATTTAAAAAAAAAAAAAAAAATGGCAACAGTGCAAAATCAAACCACAATCTTGCAAATCCTTGGTAGATCCAGCGTTAAGAAAAGCTGCCCCAGTATGCCGCTGATATTTTCTTTGCTGCGTAATTTCATAAATAAATAACTATAAAGCAGTAGTGCTCTACCTGCAGAACCACGGGCTCGACTGCTTTATCTGTAACTGAGGTGAGTTTAGCTGTGTAATAAACTTAAGTGCAGAGTTAATTTTCTTTTTAGTTTTTTTTTTTTGACCCCGTGACCCCGTGCTTCTCCCAGATGAGAGTTGAGATCCGCTGCTGTAAGGCCAGCTGTTTCTGTACTAAGCCCAGCATGTGCCGGTCATGTGTTTCGCTGGAGGTGTCTGCAGTTGCATGCGGGTGGCGATGCGCTGCTGGCGGCCAGCTGCTAGAGTTCCTGCGTTGCATTTCCTGCCGTTTGGGGTTTGTCTGATGTCCCGTTACCGCAACTGGGCACAGCGGCCGCAGAAACCCTCTAACGTGCATCTCGCAAGATTAATTCAAGTTTAACCACTGTCGATTTCTCGTGCTTCGTGCTTCTCGGGGGTAATCTGCGGACACTCGGAGGGAGATGCATACCATAGCAGAAGAAAGCAAACCAAAGAGGAGAGAAATTCTACTGCCTATTCACCTATTTTTTTTCCTGTTTTCCCAGCATTGTCTTACACAAGACTAAAAGCAGGTTTTCACAAAAGTTAAATAAACGCATTTGCAGAAACCCTCCCGAGGTTTTTGGTGTAGCTGTCGCTCATCAAGTTACTGTCAATTTCACAAAACATATTTTCCAGTTTTATGAGTCCTCCTGTGTGAAATCTGCTGGCTTGATAACTTGTATTACTTTACCTCCATTCATCTGGCAGCTACCTTTGTCCAAAGGAACTTACACGGCCATTATGAAAAATGGTAAATGTAAAAACAGGGTACATGTCAGAGTAGACAGATATGTAGCGCAAAGCTAATTCTCAATCACTGCACAAGTGAATCAACTTAAGATAATAGGTCAGCAAACATGCAAGTACGAATTACTAGCCACTAAGCTCTAATACTGAGCAATATTGAAATAAAACGGCAAACTGAAATAGAATAAATATACTCTAGAATACGTATTATACATATTAATTTGCATGCAATATATCAGAGGTACACTGGTCCTAGGGGTCCACAGGGTCTGCTGCTCTTGGGGTTCATTGTAAAATCAGCAAGCAGTTGAAGCAGTTGTCCCATGAACTAAAGTGGGTTGAGCTAACTGCGCGATTAAGTGATTTAATTGGTCAATTAAGGGGCTGAGTGACGGCTAAAACCAGCAAATCCCTGTGGCTGTCTAGGGGCAGGGTTGGGGAGCCCCTGCGATAGTTTGGGGCGCGTAGCGGGATGCGTGTGACCCGACTTTCTTACCCTCGGAGTAACAGTTGAGTATGCCGTCGTCGTCGAACATGGGGAATCCCTGGTCGTCCATCCTAAAGTACGTTCCAGGTGGACAGGTAGGGAAAATCGGCATGGTCGTGGGTTCCTCCGTGGGTATCTCTGTGGTGGTCGGTAAGGTGGTCGGTTCAGGTGTGGTGGTAGGGGCTGTGGTCGTGGTCGTTGTGGTCGTTGTTGTGGTGGTGGTGGTCGTCGTTTTCGGGGGGGGAGGGTCCAACCCCGCGATTTGCTTTCCTCCCAAAGTAAAGAACTTGTCCTTAGGGTTGACCACCGGCCTGGTGTCCCTTCCATGGCCAAACAGGGCCAACCCCTCAGAATTCACCAGCGGGCTCCCCTGGTCGTCTGTAGTGGACAAGCTGTGGTCAGAGACAAACCCTGCTGCTGAAAATTACACCTTAATCCAGCCTAAGCTGGTCAACCTGGTTTAAGATGCGTTTTCGACACTTCTAACTGGTTTCAGCTGGTCGACCAGCTGTTCATCAGCCGACCAGCCTATAGTCAGCAAGTTCACCAGTTTTGCCACCATCTTACTCTACCAGCTTAAGTAGCTTTAACTAGCCACAGACCAGCTATGGCCTGCTAAAACCAGCTTAGAATCCCAGCTGGGGATAGGCCTGTTTTCACCAGGGTAGGCCTGTTCTCAATGAGCATTTGTTGTCCACTAACTTACAAATGTAGATTAGCATGTCAGCTTTTATGTCAATGTTGTAGTCAGAGAAACAAGCCTCTTCTCAATTAACTTTTGTTCTCAAAATGACTGACAAAAGTAGTTTGCAAGTCAACTTATTTTTTTAAATTATTTTTTTTTTTTATTTGGCATCTCCAAATACCCAAATTTGGAATGACTAATCTGCGAACTATGTACAAGTGTGCTCATACATGCACCCCCTGAAACACGTTGTGTCAGCCAGATGACACACCGCAGCCACAAGCCACACACAAGCAGAGCAGGGGTGGAGGAGACCCAATCATACACGTGCATAGAGAGCAAGCCACGGGCGCCTGGATGGCCAACAGGAGTCCCTCCCATACATCCCAGCAGGACTGCCACAGTCGGCACCGGGACGGGCACGGGCCGGATTTGATCCAAGACCGTGGTGCTCACTCATGCACCTCTTTAACCCAGTGAGCTACCCAGCAGCTCCCTGGAAAGTCGACTTTTCTGTCAATTTTACAAGTCAATTTGGCCCGAGTGAGCCAGAACCAAGTGAGCCAGAACCCATTGCGCCACCAGCATGACGTCCAGAAGGAAGGACTTGGCCGGGCTCTGACATTCACTACAAAATGAGCGCCAGACCGGTTTCCAGATGAAACACACATCAGGAGTCAAATTATTAAGCTACAGCAACAACGGATACCAGCTGTGTGGTAACTGTAGCTGTTACCATGAGTGTCTTTGCATGTTTACTTACACATTAATTGACATTTTTGAGTGACATTTCGGTTATGTCACCCGGTATTCATGTCATGCATAAATATTGCATACTGTTTCTGTGTGGTGATATATTTTGACACATTTTACTATGAGTATTAGGGTATTGGGGGGGCTTTTAACTTTGGTTATTACAAGTGGCAATTACAAATAATGCTGTGGCAATACTTGTCCTGTCAAAAGATTTTCCCGTCAAATGGTTGCTGTGGTAAAAACGGCAACATTTAAATGAAAGTTTAAAAAAAAATTTTTTTAAACAAACCAAAAATGGTCCGGCCGTCCTCCCCTAGGATAACCCTTCTAGGTTTTCCGTGAGAATCCTGCAGAACTCTCCCATTCTCATTCATCAGAACTCCTTTGTCCAGGTCCACTATCTGAACGGAACCAAGAAAGACAATATTAAGTGAAATTGTCATTTTATATGAAAAAATAAATGTATTCTGTTAAAAAATAATTTAATACTTAAACCGTTTTTTTGCCGCGTCTCAGGAGGATATTTGACACAAGTGGCGATCAAAACACAGTTACTCACCCATTTAAGGCCTTCAGGGCTGGTGATGAACCTGCGGCCCGATAGCGGTTTAGCGTTGGCGTCAGATGTGGAGACGGGTTTCCCGTTGGTTGCCGTGAGATTTGGACGTCCGTTTTTGCCTGAGCAGGGGAATGAAATGGCAGTGACTCAGGAAATTTGTTTCGTACAGGCAAATCCGTGATTTGTTTTGTACGGGCAAATCATTTCTGAGAGGGTTTCTGTTTGTGTTTCTGAAAAAATAATCCAAATAAAACCTACAAATTCAAATTTGAATTGAGCTGCATATTTTTTTCAATGTTTCTCTTTATTTTTTCACGGGCCAAATAATTTTCATTGGTAAGCAGAAACATTTCTATCTATTTTCCATCTCTATTTTCAGCATTCTGATTATAGTTAGTTATGAATTTACTATTCAAATGTCATTATATGTTGTACAATGGATGACTAATACACAAAAACAACACCCATCATGCAAATTAATGACTGGGGGTTAATTTCCTGGATATAAAAAGGTAGGATAAGCGACGGAACAGCATTACCTGGTTCGTAGCTGGGCTTTGAGCCTCCGCTGGTTATTTTTCCCGCCGTGCGACTGGGGTAGCGGGACCGAGGGTTCGGGTTCGAAGGGTGGGAGGAAGAGGGAACCCGAGACCCCGCCTGGCGGTTGGTGAGGTGGGGGTACCGCAGTCGCCCGTTGGGGCCGATGACGGGACGGCGGGGGACGGACGGGGCCTTTGGTCTTTCTGGGGCGGAGTCCCTCTCTATGCTGTCGTTGTCGCTCAGTCCTGGCCGTGAGGTAGCTGGTTGCGGGCGCGCAGTCGCGGCGATTCTGCCGTTTTCCCCGTAAGCCTCCTTGTTCCCGCCGTAGGCGTAGCCGCGCCCTTCGTCCTTTGACGCGGGGCTCTTTGGGACGGGGCTGTAGGAGTCGGGGCGCTCGTTCGGGGACTCCGAGTCGTCGGCGTCGTTTTTGGAGGGAAAGGACGCGGACGGGGCCCTGGCCTTCTCGTGCGTGTCCTGGGAGGCGGAAACTTCCGGGCGTGACGCCGTCGGCTGCTTAACCACAGGGGTTTGGGCTCCTACGGAGGCCAGGGACGACTCCCGGCTGGACAGGATCCTGGAGCCCTGCCTAGGGAGAACCCTGCCCCCGACACCTGGCCTCGGGTAGCGGTTCTGGAGGGAGGCCGTGCCCACTTTGATCCTGGAGGACGGAGGGGTTTCGTGGCCAGTGTCCCGAGAGGCAGGGACGGGGACGGGGGCGGGGCGAGAGGTGGTGGCGACTCGGGAAGCGGGGGGGGTCGGCCTCTCACCGGTCTCCTCCGCCCCTCCTCCGCCCTCCTCAGGCCCGCCCTGCCGGTTATGGACCCCCGTAGCGGAGGGCAGAGTGGATTGGGAGATGGCGGGCTTGCGCTGGCCATTCAGGACCCTGCTGAGTTTCCCCCGAGTCAGGACCCCCACGTTCCTCCTACCAGAGGGCTCCTCGGCGTCCTGCGTCTGGGGCCGGGAGACCGAGGGCTGGATAAACGGCCTCCTCAGGGCGGGAGAGATCCGCCTGCCCGCCGCCGGTTTGGGAGGCGGCTCAGGCAGCGATTTGGGCGGCTCCGTGGGGCTTTCCTCTTCCACATTGTTCCCCTCACCGGCCTCCTCCTTCTCTTCCTCCTCCTCCTCGTCCTCTCTCTCTTCGTCAAACGTCTCCTGCACTTTGTGAGACCCGCGCTCCTGAGGGGACCCCAAACCGCCGGCCGTTCTCCGGGGGCCTCCGGGCCCGTTCCGAACGGGCGACCGCACCGAGGTTAAGATGCTGTGGTAGGACCTGGTCTGAGAGAGCGGGCGGCGGCTCCTGGTCGTGGGGATGACGGTGGTGGGCGTGTGCGAAGTGGGCTCCTCTTCCTCCTCAGACTCCTCTTCCTCCTCAGACTCGATGGCGTCCTTGGTGAGGTCGGGTCTGGAGGCCCTGGATAAACCGTGACTCCTCCTGTGCCCTTGGTTCCTGGAGTGGTGGGACGATGTTGAAGCAGCAGTACTGGCTGGCGACAAAGAGAAGACATTTTGTTTAGCGCTTGCCGCCTTTCGTTTGTATCCTCAAATCAGCCCTTAAGGTAATGGAATATACTGCAATATTATATAAAATAAAATAAAATTAATAATAATCCTTAAATAATATACTGACAAATATGTTGCGCCGAAGTTTATAGAGGCAATAATTTGTATATTTGCCCATATATTGTGGTGGTCAATACCATGATAATGTATTTTATTTCAATATATTCCAAAATGGCACTGTTTGTGAGAGCCCAAAAAGAGGGCATTATGGGAAAAATACATAATTCCTATCATGTAAATGATATTGTCAGTTGACAATTTACCTGATCCTCCTTCCCTTCAGTGAAGGGAGCGACAAAGTAATCAATACAGAACTATATTACAAAGCTGTATAGTAACTTTAGTCTCGTTTAAATTTCCGAAGCATTCCGTATGACACTGACAAAAAGAATGAACTGTGGCTGCATCTGTAGACATGAGGGTTGACTTCTACAGTCCCAATACGCCATAAACATGTTACATAAGCGCGTTATCACAGGAGACATCAGTTAAAAGAACATGACACGAAGGCAAAGGGATTCCGAAACGGTAAATACAAAGTGTGCTTACTTGTTGGCATGGCAACGCTGAAGGCCTTGCTCTGGGGACCTTGTCCTCTCCTGTTCGCAGCACGGATTTTGAAAATATAGCGCTCCCCGGGCTGCAGGCCGTCGATAACGGCAGACGTAGTGCTTCCTCGATAACTCAGGGACTTGGCTCCGAAGGGCTTGAGAGCCGGGGCGTATGAGAGAGTGTACTCTGAAACGGATTTTTGGCAGACGGTCAGTCGGTGGATGGCCAATGCGATTGGAATGCGCATTATAGCAGCAGCGCATGCCGTTGTGGTGGTCTCTGCTTTTACCGCAGCGAAACCGTATCCTACACATGCACGCAGCGAAACGTTCTGTGATATTTCTATATGCGGTTCACACTGCAAAAACCAAAAAAAACAATCAGGTCAATCTTAACAAGCATTTTAGTCTTATATTTTAAAACTTAAAATCTTATTATGCTAAATAAGACAAAAAGATTGTCAATGGAGGGTGAGACTTTTACTCATTTCAAGATTTGGCAATGGGGTAAGATAACAAGGTAACTTAAAGTAACTTAAAACAAGCTAATATTTTTACTTGACAGAAAGAAATAAGATTTTAAGTCTTGCTAAAGCAGAGACATTTTTAGCAGTGCATACGCTGGCTTTCACTGGGGCTCGCCATCATTGTTAAAGGTTCGAGGGCAGTGCATTGTGGGTAGACTGACTGTAGGCCTTAAGGGTGCAGTGATGAGCAGATGACTGTCTGTGGCGTTTCCTGTGCTAAAGCCGCGCTGCGCTTTAAGTACCTCTCATTCTGCCGTTGGGCTCCTCCGGCGGCTCCCAGGTTGCCGTGACGGCGGTCCCTTTCCCCCTCAGCGGCTTAACCTGAAAGTTTTCAGGTGGACCCGAAGGAGCTGCACGTTTTTCAGAAAAAAAATAAAATAAAAACATGTGCTGTGGGCGCTAAGCGGGTAATTCTACTCTCGCCAAAGGATTTTGAAATTGGGAAAAAATAAAGAAATTGATTCCGCACAGGTTTTTCTTTCTTTTTTTCCAGGAAAGCACACGTTGATGTCATTAATAAAAAAAAAAATTAAATAAAGGTTTTTTGACTTTGATCCAAATAAGCAGGGAAGGCAATAAATGTTGACATTTGCGTGAACCCTTACTCAAAGCCAGTTATGACATAGTGTGTGATGCAAACATAAAAACACAATTGGAACATGCTTTATGACATGAAAAATTAATCTATTCAAGACATATAACAACATTCATCACACATTTAGCCAATTGAATGTGTCCACTGGATGCAAACCACATTCTGAAATACTGTATGTTTAGACCTGATAATATGTAACCTGTAACCTGAATACTGGTTGAATAGACACAAATTCAGATTTTTTATTTAATTTTTTATTTTCTTGTCATGGATTTCAACATTGTCTATAACTCAACAACACTATCTAAGCTGTCTACACATTCCACCAATCTGAAGAGTATTTGGTTTATCTTAATTTTAATTGTGAATTTTCATCAGGCAGTTCACTAACCTACCGGATTCAGGGGTCCTCTGAAAGACAGAAACGCTCCACTTGCTGCTGCGCTCCCCCTGTGAGATCCTGATGGAGAACTCGTACATGTTGTCGGCGGAGAGAGTGTCCACCAGGAGGCGCCGCTGAGTGGTCTCCCTGTAGTCCCACCGGGCTGACTCCCCCTTCTCCCGGTACCTCAGAGTGTAGTACCTGCACCACACAAAGATTGTGATGAAATGACAAGACAGGCGTGTCATAATAATAATAATAATAATAGCTGCTACGTTATAATAGAACTGTAATTTATCGGACACGTTTGTACTTTATCGGACAGGTTTCGACGACTTTCGGTATGCACTTATTGTCGCTTTTGAGCCAAGTGAATGTAATGTTAGTCTGTTTGACATTTCCCAGGAAAAGGTACTTTTTTTGAGTCTCTTTTCAGAGAGCACCTGTTTTCCTTTTGTCACCTGTTTATTGTTTACTGCTTATATTGGATCCCCATTTGCAGAAAGCACAGGCGACAGGCTAGTCTTCCTGGGGTCCACAAACTTCCTGTTTGATTGAACACGGCCTTTGACTTTTCATTGGCGATGCTAACATCGCTCGGGTACCTGGACACGACATACTCACCTGGAGTCGCTGTCGACCTTTTCCTTCTCGACCTCTGGGTCCACCCAGGTGACGAGCACTGACTGAGGAGACATGACCCGTACGCTGATGTCTTTCGCCTCGTTAATTTCCTCCAAATCTGCGGGATGGACACAACGGTTGTGATTCATTGTTTGTTTTTTATCTACAGCTAAAAACACATTTGGTACATTATATTGAATTATTTTTACTTCTATTTGTATTGGAGAAAACGACCTGTAATAGCATTTCTCACCATTTCATACTCAACTTTATTGCACCCATAATTAAACCAGGGTGAATTATGATAAGCGTACTGTGCAGATGTACGTAACACTGAACATTATCCCGAGTAGTATTTTGCTTCTCCCATTTTAATCCCACTAATTTCCCTACTCCTGTTAAGTGCACAATCTGGTTACATGCATAACATCACAACAGTACCAAAGGCAAGCGCAATTATCAGGAGTTGACTGTAAAAGCGACATCAAATTTATGAGAAGGGGAGCATAATGTGATGGCAAGGCTAAAACCCACTGTTTTTGAGGTCACCTACCTACCTGTGGAGGGTTTTTTGTTCATGAAAGCCTTTTGAAGGGGGGAGCTCTGCCCGAGTGCTTTCTGTGCCTGCAGTGATACCACATACACGGACTCAGAGGCTACGAACAGAGAGGAATACCAAATACATCCACGGTTTACACATTCAAACAGGCACAGCTGCAGGCCAATACGGCCTACAGTATGACACTACAAAATTGTTGCACTAAATTGTCAGCTTTGTAAATAATAATAATAAAAACCTTGCATCTCCAAAAAGATGACCATTGTCCAAAATGACTGCAAGGATTTATCATTACATTTCATTATGTGCATTAGTCACAATATTTTCAATAAACTTTATTAGTCACAGGAATATTGACAGTGCACAGGATTTTCTATTCATGTATCAAAAATGGCATAAATGGAGATAAAAGGGTTTTTATAATGCCAGTGACATTTTTTACTCTATCACTGTACACCTTAATTCATTCCTCTTTCCTTGTTCTGTCATGTAAGATTACATTTTTCATTCAAGTGTCCTTGTATATGAATTCAGAACACACAAGGTACAATTTGAGATGCAATGGAATGTTCTATTTGAACATTGAATTTTCCAGAAAACATTATCATTCAAAGTGAACGATTAAACTGAAGCCTATTATCTGACCATCTGGAGTTGTGTTTCTCAGCCTTGGTCCTGGGGGCTCAGTATGGCCCGGATTCAATCATCATTTGCCCTTGTCTTTTGGCAGAATTCAATCAAAATATATATGTCCTTATCATTGAACTTGATTCAATCAGCATTTTGCCTTAACTTTTTTGACTTAATGCAAGTATATAAAAAGTAAATGCAAGCATAATTGCTTTCTAGGAAAAATGTTAAGGACAAATGCGAATTGAATACTAGAGAGTGGGAGGCTGGAATGAGAACCGGTGCACAAGCTGTGGCCAACAGGACCGCGAGTGGGAAACTAATCCAGAGGGGGGACGGGTCTGATTTTAGCCCCGCGCCACACTTCCCTTCTCTTACCGAGGTTTCGCTTTCTGGGGCTCCTTTGCTCGGCCTGCGTGGGGGCGCTGCCCGTCCTGCGGTCATTTTGGGCCAGGCCTAGCAGGTAGCCTCGTACCCGGGCAGGCTGCTGGACACCAGGGTCCTGGGGAGGCCTCCGCTTCTCCAAAACGCTGTCCGATGACGGGGGCGCCTCCACCCTCACCATCCTCCGGGGTACCTTCCTCTCTGAAAACACAGCTTCATTTGGGGGTCTGACCCAGATTCTCTTCTTTTTTTAAAAATCCAGAACAACTTTAGCCTTTTCCTTACACATGCAAACTGTCTATGTAGATAACACAATATAGCATCTGTCATTACATTACATTATTTAATTGCTTATCACATGCCCTAATCTTGAGAAACTTCCACATTTTTTCATACTACCTCCTCCCTCCCCCAATTTACATACATACTGAAGCAATTTAAGTAAACTACTTTGGTCAAAACTACTTGAGATTTCAGACAAAACTTATTCACTTGGCCTGAATTCAAATCAACATTTGTCCTTCACTTTGACTTACAAGTTCATTCCTCTCTTTCCTTCTCTCTGTCCCTCCATCTTTCTCTCTCTTGCCTTGTCCCTCCCTTTCTCTTTCTCTCTCTTGCCTTGTCCCTCCCTCTCTCTTTCTCTCTCTCGGTTTTTTTCCATTGGAAATGCAGTTTGCACCCAAAATCACTTGCCAAAAAGACTTGCCAAATGTCAACTGCTAAAGACAAATGTTGATTGAATCCAGGCCTACAATAGGGCGTCCAATCAAAAGCACAGGCTGATTCGCTGTGGAGGACAGTAACGGTGGGGATTGAGCCAAGACAAGTTTCTGCGTGAGAGGACACTGTCCAGGGACCACTGTGATCTTGTCTGACGGCAAAAAAAAAATCCCATCCTTTGTTTATCTCTTTTTCTCATTAATAGATAAAATTATTGTGAAATATTACCCAGTAAATAACAAAAATGAGCTCTCTCTGTCTCTCTGGGGTTCTTAGAATGTACAAACACAAAGATGTCTACCATGAGACAAGACCTTTCGATCCGTCCCAGCTCAGATGCAGTGTCCAGACTTGAAGTGCATATCACGCTTTGTCCATTTCTGTTGTCTCGCGGTTATCTGTGTCATAGAATGACCCGAGATTGACCTTTGCCTTTAAGCCATGCACTTCCTGCTGAAATCGGAGCCCTCTCAATAAATAAACTGCTGTGTAAACTACACGCTGTACACAAATAAGGAGGAAATTAGCCGAACACGTGTAACCAAAGCACATCCCCTGTGATCAGGGATGCTGATGTGCTAAAGACTTCCTGTGTAAATCCACATCTGACTTTCAAAACAAACCCAATGATCTGACCCCCGCCCCCAATCCCCCAACCCCCACCCCCACCGGTGAACATTTGTGGTTTGTAGAATCCCTGCACTGACACTGTAATCTAGGACGAGTTTCCCGTCTAATTGTTTTCAGCTGAAGAGTATTTTCACTCTCTCTCTATTTCTCTCTCTCCATATCTCCCTCAATATCCATCTCTTCCTCTAAAAATGTATACATGACTTTATATAAGACAGATGTAATCTCCTAGGGTTACACAAATCTTTAAGTTGCACGTGCAGCCCAACCACCCCCATATACCGGATATAATCAATATGCATGCGCTTAACCGATCTCTACACAAAATAAATCCATGTTGAAATTCAAGTCTCTCCATTCATATGCACATTTAAGCAGCAGAACTGTATCCATGCAAGTACAGCATTGCATGCAGCTAAAGTTTTCAGTGTAAATCAACTCTGACAGAGTATTTTTAACTCTAATAGAGTACATTCTATCTTTTCTTTTTTATTTTATTTATCTCTGGGTGTTCATGAATAGACCACTCGTGTCTGTCTGGACAAACTGCTGAGTGACACATCAGCCTCTACCATTCACCCATAACCTTGTAAATAGGTTGGAGAAATCACTCTGCTATTCATCAGTTACCTCAACAGCCCTCGTTACCTTGAAAAAATAAAAGCCCTCTGCCGTTCACCCCATAACCTCCACAGTGCCAATCAACCAATCAACACTTCATAAATCTTTACATCACAGCTTCTGATTGGTTCTCAGCCATCTGTTGAGGTAAGATTGTAGTTGCAATAACACCACAGTAACTCAAAATCCAACATAAAACCTGGCGTAAAAGTCACGTCACATACACTAGATTATTATCCCTGCTGTTTGAAATAGTAAATGCACAGAAATGCTAAGGAGAGCCCGCTGGTGCGTTGGCAACTGCGGTGACTGTGATTGGAGGAAATATCCACCAGTAAAATGCACACTAAATTTTAAAGTGGGCCGAGGACAGGTGCTACTGCTGTGCACTGCGTGAGACGTAGCGACGTGTAATTTCTCTGTCGGTCCCGATTGTTTTATAGCCAAACTTCAGCATTGATAGTGCGCTTATCTTTAATCTATTTTTCCTCAAAGTTTTTATCCCACAGCAGGAAATAGGAGTCCCCATTTGGTTTGAATCAGATTTTTTTTTGTGCTTTTTGGCCAGCTGTCATACACACACGCGCGCACACACACACGCACACAGTACTGAGTTTAGCCTGAAATGTACATTGCAATTTCAACTAAGCATCTGCCACATCGGCAGTTCTCACAGGGAACTCTGGGAATTGTAGTCCCTGAGAGGCAGGCTACACTTCAGTCATGGCCAGTCTCTTAATCCATTAACGTTGCTGAAAATGTGTCTCTGCATTCTTTCATTATTTCTTACTTTAAAATATTAACATAATGTATCTTTGGCTCATTCTCTTTTCTCATTTGAAGCATTTACTGCACGACACACAGTAGGCGTTAATTGGTACATTATCTTCATGGCAAGCATAACTACTTCTGATATTAAAAATATCTAATTGGAACAATGAACAGCTTGTTCACATTTGGAGCATGCAGTTGTGTTTGGAATAAAAACCGACACACAGTCCAGAGATTTACTGCGAGATATTTAACTATAAACTTGCGAGACTTTAGCAGTAGTTTAACAATGCCTCCTAGATATTTTACATCAATTGAATAACAGTGTTTTTTTGTAACATTTCAATTAGGAGCCCATTAATAAAACAATAAAAAGGCATTACTATTTAATAATGCCATGACACTGAATTATTGCTTACTAGGGTCTGGGTACTCACATTATATCGGTGCCTGCCAGCGCTTGTCCAAGAACTCACTCTAATTACAAATCCTTTATTATCGCTTGTCAAACATTATTTAACTCAAATGTAGCATGAGATTACTTATTTATGAAGGATGATTTGTGAGTATTAATAGAGGCTATTAATAAATGCATTATTAAGGATCTATATTTATTATTATTTCACCCGATGGTAATAATGTGTTACCATTGGTTTTCACACATTTAGAATCTACATGGAAGGCGTGTTGCTGATCATTTGATTTCATGCGGAAATGTTCTACTTTCACGATACCTGTAACTGATCCAGTCAGAGGTACTGAGCTCACGACCGCAACGCTGTCCAGTCTCACCGATCGTCCCTCCTGTTAGAGCAGACCACAGGGAATTTCATCAGTGTGTCGCACATCTAGAAGCAAGATAACCAAGTCCAGCACAATCCAGAGACACAACACAAACTAAGGCTGCGTGCAGTAAGCTGCGGTACGTCAAACGACGTACGACGTGAATGAACGGATTATAACACAACTGCTTGTGGGAAGAGTCGCATTGTTTGGTTGCAGGATAAAGAACAGTCAAAGCAGTGCATTGTGGTCCCATTGTGGTTCGGACTGGAAAGAGGAGATTTTAGATCCAGGTCATGGAAAGGTCACATTGTTCACCCCTCTCATGATAAAAATCAAGATGGTAGCAGTGAACGTGAAGTCCGTTCTTTTGCCATTTCTTTCCACTCTATACCTGTCCCCGATGCTGAAGCAATAGGCTTGCATTATATTGTTCTTTTCATACATTTCATCCATTTTGTCTTTTTGTCTTATGCAGCTTTATCTGGCAATTGGGTATTTTTCAACTTAATTAAATTATTCATTTATTTATTAAAAAAACATTGAGTTCACATTTGTCAGTGGAAATAAAATGCATTCTCAGAGATTTATAGGGCAAGCTGTTGGAAGAAGAGCTAGCATAGCACAAGCTGGCTTTGAAAGAGATTCCATTGGACACAAAACGAGAGTTTTGGCCATATTCTATAAGAATGATGAACTGCAGGCATTTGCCAAGTATAGCAGAACATGTACTAACTACAAAAGCAGACATGGCTAATTAAATATATCATGTACGGTGGATGAAAACTGTTGGGCCCTGAAATCAGGATTTATAAAGTTAAACATGAGGCTATAACACCCTTGAGCTGTAAACTGCAAACTTAAACTAAAAACCCAAATAAAATTCCAAATAACTACAGCACTTTAATTTGGACTGACATACCAGCTGGTGTGGACTTGTGTTGGAAAAAAATATCATGGCCAAAAAATTCTGTATACCCAACTACTCATGGGCTGATAACCACGCGCAACATATTTTAGGGCTACGGTTGCCATCCGATCTTATTTTTAGACCCCCCCCCCTCTTAAAAGATCCAAATAATCTCTGAGGAAATTGTAAAGGGTATCCAGAACCCAAAACATGTTTTTGTACAGTACACTTCATATATTTTAACTGTCTTTGTGAGACTGAGTGAGAACTGATGGTGGTAGCACGCACGTGTTCTCCATATTATCGCGGGTACTGTCACTTAAAACGCACGATAGCCATTCAGTATTTGAAAAATCACCATATGTTGGTCTACTGCACGGAGTAGCAGGACACACAAGGTATCGGAAGCTGAACATACAGCACAGCACTCCAGGAAATGAAAGTAGTAGCCGTTGATTTTTAAATTTAAACAAAATCTCGGCATAACGCCGTCTCCATGGCGACAGCTCAAACTGCACTAGTACATTCGGTTTTTTGGACAGTTGAAAAACTAGTGGTAAAAACCAGAGTCCTCCTCCTAGGACGCTCACCTGTGGGAGTCTCAGCCCGGTAGACCGCCTTGCTCGGCCCCTCCTTGTTGTCGGCGGTCATTTTCAGGAAGTGCAGAACGCCAGGCTCTGGGACAGAGGATGCGTTGTTATTGATTCTATTGATACAGTCCCCAAGATGGCAGCCATCTTTGATAAGTCAACCACTGCGCCACACATCGTAACACACAAAAAAGCAAAACCCTTACTCAACACAATTTACAAATATTTACATCAAACAAAATCTAGTCTGGTGCTCAGTGTGGAAAAAAATATTGTAAATACTATAGTGAAATTATTTATGAAAAGCATATTTATATATATATAGCCTATACCTGTATATTATAGGTGTTATAGCATTATTATAAAACAATTATGTCTTAGAGTATAACATGAGAGTTCCCTGCTGTAATCCGAAAATCCACAAGACATTACAGTAACGGTGTAAGCTGCCAAAATAAAATGAATATAACATAAATCTGGTATTGTCCGTATGTGTGCCTCTATATCTAAGGAGATGGCTTCTCTATTATAACTCCTGTAAAACAGATAAACAGGCTTGTTTCTCACCTACATCCTCCAGTATTTGTGATCTCTTGTTCTTGTCCACTCTTATGTAACGCAGAGACTTCATGGACTTGCCGTAGCCGATGCTGTACCGCTCCACCGGCTGGTCGTTCAGCTCACCGGGGGGATCCCACGACACCTGGAGGCCGCTCTGCACAGGTACCAGCTTCACGTTCTGCGGCCTCATGGGCCGAGAGGCTGCAACAACCCAACAGGTGTTTTAAACCCAACAGGTATTTTAACCCAACAGGTATTTTCAGAGAAGGTTTGAAACTCAGGATCCAAGAGGCTGCAACAAACGGCATGTGTTTTAACCCGACAGGGTTAAAATGTATGCTCTATATCCTTATACCACACAGGCTAATCCAGGAACGTTTCGGCTCATTCTATAAATCAGATTCTAAATTCAAGAAATTGGAGATAGTCTCCGAAGTCCGTTCTATCTGTCGTAGGGAATTTACTGCCGAAACCAAACTCCACCCACGTCTGACGTACTCACTTGAGTACTCTATTACATGTGCAGGGCCCGCTGCATGCACTGTGCATTCTTCCCTCACATGGAGAAATAATTCCCAGCATCCTGCACACTACAGCAAGGCTATTGAGGCCACACTACAGCATTTGAGCCCAAGGACTACATTCAGTTTGAATCCATTTTTTTTTTTTTTGGGGGGGGATTAGGAAATACATTTCTTTTATTCAACATTCTTTTTTTTTTGTTCAGTGAAAGAATCTACTCACAAATGTTTGCATGGATGTCTGCTTATGACGGGGTAAATACAGCCAACATTTCCAGTTTATTCTCGTTAATTCCCATATATTCCCATGGAAAGTTTCCACCTTTGAATATTCCTGGAATTTTGCAACCCTACTTTCAACACACAATGTGAGATTTCAGAATAAACACAACCAAAAATAAATTTAGTAAAGCTTGGTACCCAGGACAAGAAACCCCCAATTTGAACCCAAATGTTTGCCAGTGCCCTCAATTCAAACACAAAATTAGTTAGAGATAATTATTCATCTGTCTGGTTCTCAGCCTGGATTTGTGTGCTACAATTTTTCAGGTGACAAAGGCCAGATGCTAACAGAAGATAATGTCCTACCATGCCATGCATGTACACATGCATTTAAAAATAGGTTAGCAAACCGTACCTGGCATATAAGAGTTACAAGTTTCATCTTGTGTTTATGTAAAAAAAGTAAAAAGTTCCTTTGTTACCAAGGTTCCTAAACCATTTACACGTGTCAGGATATCACTTACAATAAACCATTCACTCGCGGTACTTTCTACATGCCTGAGAAACGGCATCCATGACACTTCGATCTTTTTGCATATTTTGGCAAGATGTGGTTAAATCACGTCAGTGCGTTCAACTGTGCTTAATATTAACATTACGCAGTATTAGTAAAAATGAGTTTCCAGTGCAGTACATGCAGATGAAAGCAAAATGTACCTCAGACTGCTGTGGACTAGGGACTAATGCAATCAAAGAAAGGGATAAACACAGTTTTACAACAGCTTGGATTAATAAACACATCATCCCATAAGAATAGGCGTAAAAATTCCACGTATGAAAATGCAGCTAAATTAAAATAGCCAAATAAAAATTAGCCATCATTCTACACAAGGCTGATAGGCCAAACTTGGCATGTCTTGGCACGTGAGCCCGTCCGTTAAACACAGCATAAAACCGCTGTGGTTATGCTGGCTAACAACTGCGTACTGACCAGGGTTCAAAACTCTATCTACCGTCACCATGACACAAGCTTATGGGCCTTTATTAGAAGTATCAGGCTGCACACACAACATAGGAACTCCTCGCGTGGTACAGCGTACGCTAGCAATTTTTCAAATAGCTTAAAGTGCGACAGGTGGCTTGAGTGTGTGGCTCACAGCATCTTTATTGCGCCGTGGGCAGAATTTAACTGATTAGCAAGTAAGTTCATGCCGTTTCATAACCTACAGGTATGCAATTGGATGCAGAGGCAGTGAGGGTTAAGGGTAGGATTAGGGTTACCAAGCGTTCCAGTAGTGTTAGGGCAAGCGCAGATTTCACATCTGACACTGACAGCCTTTACGTATTACGTATACGTGTATAAATCACGTATGGTTCGGCTCAATGGAAATATTCTCACCCGGTGGAACTGTGAAATAATAGTCTCTTATTACCCTCTTTAAAAGGAGATATTTTATGATGTATAACATCTAGAAACCAGGCCCAAGCTCTTTGTCTCATTTATTAAAAAAAAGCTGTCAAAAACTGTGATTGATCAATACCAATCCCATTTTTTTCTTTAGAAAAGATCAGGTTTAAAATGGCGGGAAGCAGAATTTGCAATGAAGCGCACTGATGTACATTCGACACAAACACAACCCCGAAAGGTTGCTAAAGTGGCCTTTACTGCAAAACAGCTCCTCATAACCAAGCAGGCTTGTAACTTTGAGAATAAGTAAGTTCAGCATTCCCTGCCCTCGCCTGAACCTGTCATAGATGCATGGGTAAAATCCTGATTTGCACTTTCCCGGAGGCAAGAGAAAATAAGTATTAAAAAAGCTGAATCGGTTATAAATGCGTGGATGAAGAGGCTGCATATGGACGTCTGCGTGCTGCACACAAGCGTTTTAAAGATAAAACTATATCCATAAACCATGTGTGGAGTGACACATTGCACTCACATTTCAAATAATCTAGTTTTTAGTTTCAGTATCTGCTAAATGCATTTCGTTTCAGTATCTGTTGAATGAAAACAGCACATTTCCCCGTGTTACTTTAACTCAAACAGAGGCTATATGACTCCAAGAGGGGTCGGATATACTTGATCAGAGTTAAATGTACTATATCAGTGTTGATTAGATTCTGAACATTTTAGTGTGTAGGATTGTGTCCGTTTGATTTACACTAGGAGAACTGCTGGCTACAGGAGCGAGAAAAACCTCCACAACACAATTACCAAAGCCCATGAAGCACATCTGGGAATTCAGGGGCAGCTTTAACACCGCCTGCAGCCCGAAATCAACACTGACAGAGTAAATATTTAATTGATGGAGTACATTTGATTCCATTTGGGATGGTGTAAATCGCTCTTAGAGCTGAATTCACACTGAGCTTTCTATTGTGTACAAGAGACCTGTTTCAGGCAAAACAATAACAGAGAATTAAATTATTTTTTTTTGACACGTTAACAATTGTCTTAATGGCCAATATCTTTTTATAGGGAAAGAATTAACTTTTATTTGCCCCAATAAAAAAATAAATAAATGAAAACATCAAGAAATGTGGTATTTCAGTGGAATATTTTCATCAGGCACATTTGGCTTTGAAATCTATCGTGTCAAAAGCTTGTAAAACACCCGGAACGCTAAAGAAATCTGTGAGGTTGTTCTACACCAGGGTAGCCAACGCTGGTCCTGGAGTGCCAGTGCCGTTTCTGGTTTTTGTTCCATCTGAGCTTGATCACAAGAGTTTGATGGATGACTAAAAGCCTGAGCCTGTATATTCTGAATGATGAAACGTTGAGTCAGTTATGTGGTTATAGGTTTGGGTGGAACAAAAACCAGGACCGTCTCCGACACTCCAGGACCAGGGTTGCCCGCCCCTGTTCTACGCATAGACAACACTGTGCTTCTTGATATCGGATGGAAATGATGTCATGTGCGGAACGCTCCGGAAAGAACAGACGCGCCGTGGTTTACAGTGTGTCAGAGGGTGTGGCCTAACAATGCCTGTTTGTTATTTGCGCCCCGCCTTTTTGGTATGAAGAACAAACAAGCTCATCTACCACATCCCACAAGCAATTAGCAAGTTTTTTCCAGTGTTGTAAAAAAGGCGGGGGCACCACAAAACATGCCCACAGCTGGGAGGAAGAGGCAGCCGAGGTCAGTTTGATTTGATTCGACTGGATTTAATTAGAACTGATTTACTTGCACAAAAATAAAGAAAAAAGAAAAATAATTTAAATGCAACTTTCAGATGAGATTAAAGAGCTCCCGGGGCTTAGAATGAGCCGTTCTGACTGTTCAAACACATTCATAACAGGACATAATCAAATAAATGTACGTTTCCATAACAAGGGTAAATAAATGAACATTACAAAAGGACAAAACAAGGAGACCGAGAGGGAGAAGGAAAGAGAGAGAAACAAACACATACAGTGCCCTCCACTATTATTGCCACCCCCTGGTAAAGATGAGTAAAAAGGATTATAAAGAATTCACTGTTTGGTGAATTAGCTTAATCTCACACTGAAAAAATTCGAAAAATCCACCTTTCAATTGAAGTAAATTTATTATGAGAAAAATAGAGAAACAATTTTTAACAAAACCACGTGTGCCACAATTATTGGCACCCCTGCATTTATATATAGTAATCATTTTTAATATTTGGTCGAAACAACCTTTAAAGTGATCCATCCATATCTACTGCATATCTGGCAGCAGAGTGATGGTTTGAGGCTCGTTTGATACGTCAGACCCTTGATGACTTACAGCCATTTTACCAACCATGTATTCCATACTGACCCAGCATAATTTACAGCTAAATCTAGTCCCACCCCCAAATTCCCATAGAGATCCATTCAAATGCAGAGATGTTATAGTGTCGCTTGTAAGAGTACCAGAAAATAAGATATCAAGAGTCTTTTGATGTTGTTGGGTCACAGACATCAGGAAGTCATGGCATGCAAAGGATATGTGACCAAATATTAAAAATGATTACTTTATTCTACATATAAATGCAGGGGTGCCAATAATTGTGGCACACGTGGTTTTGTTAAAAATAATTATTTCTTGATGAGCGATTTTCTTTTTTTCTCATAATAAATTAAAGGTTGGATTTTACTTCAATTAAAGGTTGGATTTTTCTAATTTTTTCAGTGTGACATCAAGCTAATTCAACAAACGGTGAATTTTTTATAACCCTTTTTACTCATCTTTACCAGGGGTGCCAATAATAGTGGAGGGCACTGTATGTACGCATGTACTGTACAAGCATACAGTATGAGCAATGAGAAGAGACGTGACATTTCTTGCAAAAAATACGTCTGTGAGCAAAACAAACAGCGGCTGCACTGACTCTTTACCCTGTTTTAAAAACATCGAAGCACAGTTCTAAGCAAGATGATGCTTCGCAGGGCCCAGCCCATCTCCCTATACACAGGTAAAGGTGAAAGTTGTATCCAGGTGAACGATGGAGCCCCGTCCCCCCCGAGTTTCGACCTCAGCTCCAGTGTCTGCTCACCACTGCCTGTCTGTCACACTCCCCGAGACTCAGCCAAGAAAAATACACCAGTTTACAACAGTGCCCCCTAGTGTTTCACTAGGACACAGGCCTGTGGACCAGAGATGTAAAGTCCAGGGGTCAGAAAGTAAAAGTCCTGCCGTTTTTTTCTTCCACCCATGAACTCCAGCCAGCTGATTTCACTAATTAGTTCTACCTCCTGGCTGAATAATTATGCTAATTAGCAGGTGATTGGAACTAAATACTGGGGAGGACTTTTACTTTCTGAACCCGGACTTTCCACCTCAGCTGTAAGTGCTTCTCGCACTTGGTGTGTAGATATGGAGATCAGTGGAATAAAATATGCCGTCTGTTTCATACAAAGTGCCACATATGCCGTCTGTTCACTCGCAGACCTGCTGCAGCTACACAGTTGGAAAGGATGTATTTTTTTTATTATAAATTTTTTTTAAATGTCCGCTTGCTTTCCTAGCAGACAGATTTACGGCAGCAGTGCACACAGACGGCGCAGATATCGGTCTTCTTCGACGGACGGGGAGTGTTGTCCCTGGCAGCCCGACGGCTCCGGCTCTGTTAGAGGTATCACTGACGCAGCACACCAGAAGTGCGGGAAGGCGAGGTTCCATTTCCTCCTCAGACAGGAAGTGCACAGCCCCAACGCGCCGTGAGAGACAGCTTTGTGTCAGCTTCCCATCGCCAGAACGTCGGCAGCACACTCTCCACACTGTAAGCTCCATTCCCATCTCCCTGATCAGCTGTTTTTGTTGCTAGGGAACAGTATTGCGACGTGTCTGATTTTTAGCCGCCACACCCACTCCATGAACACTTTGAAGAATGGGTTTGTTGAACGTCTGTGAAGGATCCAGAGGGAGGTGTGTCTTCACAAATCCTCTCACACACTGAGCCTTCAAAGAAGCCTTTTTTTAACCGTTTCAGGTGTATTAGATCAGAAATATGCGATTAGAATGTGCTTAACTGAACATTCCATTGCTGATGCAACAATCACTACTGGTAACTGAAAACAATGGAGTTCTAGAAAACTCACTTAGAATCTTGAAAAAACATTCCAAAAGACCTCTTCAAAGTGTTAATTGTTGAAATGCAAGACTAATGCAGACAGACAATATGTTGAAGCAGTTAAATCATATTAATTACAACAATGATTTAATTTTTTTACTGAGTTCCCAGGAATCTCCGTTTTTAACTCAAAGGGCTGAAATAAGAGCTCCCTCCAATCCATTTATATTTAAAATGTGCATTCATTACTTTTTGGACTTGCTGCCACAAGTTAAGTTGTCATTGAAGAACGTACTTGAAAATAGAGGCTTTGACTGGTAGCTGATCTCAAATTAACTTGCACAGTGGTAGTGATGTTGTGGTATATGGAGTTTGGTATATACTGTAGGACTGCTGTCAGCATGCAACAAATTTTAACCTTTCAGCCTCATCTTAACTGAAAACATTTAGGCCCTGATTTACTAAGACCGTTAAACTAATAACACAACCAATGATTTGTGCAAAAAAAAAAAGAAAAGTCATCACCAATCACTGGTCATTTTATTGGTTTTACGTGTGCTGAAAGGTTTTGCAGACGCTAAAGGTCCTGTTAATCAGGACCTTAGTGTGGACCTTTTCTAAATGTAATTGTCATAATTACATTCAGAATAAAACTGTAGCCTGCAATTATTTAAACATACAGCATCAACATACCCAACTCTACCAGTACTGTCTACCGAAGTTGTTCAAATTGAGTCTCTCAACTCAAAATATGACCTTCCTCTTAATGAGATCTAAAGCACTCTCTAAAATAAAATAAAAACATGAGCTGTGTAAGTTACTCTGGATAGGAATTTCTGCTAAATGCCTGAATATCATGTAATGTTTCACTAGAAGGGAGCATGGCATTTTCCTTGTAGAAATAGCAGTGAAATAAAACGGTGTCAGTATAAGGACAAATTGCCTTAGAGAGTGTGGAGTTTGATCAGAGGTTGTCTTGTTTCATCATACAGAGTGTTGTAGGTACACAGTGGGGGAAGGTGTGTTGGAGGGAAAGCGTGTTGTAGGTACGTAGTGGGGGAAAGTGTGTTGGAGGTACGCAGTGGGAGAAAGTGTGTTGGAGGGAAAGTGTGTTGGAGGTACGCAGTGGGGGAAAGTGTTTTGGAGGTACGCAGTGGGGGAAAGTGTGTTGGAGGTACGCAGTGGGGGAAAGCATGTTGGAGGGAAAGTGTGTTGGAAGTACGCAGTGGGGGAAAGCGTGTTGGAGGGAAAGTGTGTTGGAGGTACGCAGTGGGGGAAAGTGTTGGAGGTACGCAGTGGGGGAAAGTGTTGGAGGTACGCAGTGGGGGAAAGTGTGTTTGAGGTACGCAGTGGGGGAAAGCATGTTGGAGGGAAAGTGTGTTGGAGGTACACAGTGGGGGAAAGCGTGTTGTAGGTACGCAGTGGGGGAAAGTGTGTTGGGGGGAAAGTGTGTTGGAGGGAAAGTGTGTTGTAGGTACACAGTGGGGGAAAGCGTGTTGTAGGTACGCAGTGGGGGAAAGTGTGTTGGAGGGAAAGTGTGTTGTAGGTACACAGTGGGGGAAAGTGTGTTGTAGGTACGCAGTGGGGGAAAGTGTGTTGGAGGGAAAGTGTGTTGTAGGTACACAGTGGGGGAAAGCGTGTTGTAGGTACACAGTGGGGGAAAGCATGTTGGAGGGAAAGTGTGTTGTAGGTACACAGTGGGGGAAAGCGTGTTGTAGGTACGCAGTGGGGGAAAGTGTGTTGGAGGGAAAGTGTGTTGTAGGTACGCAGTGGGGGAAAGTGTGTTGGAGGGAAAGTGTGTTGTAGGTACACAGTGGGGGAAAGGCAGCACTATTTGAGGAATGAGAAGGCCCGAGGTCAGAGTGTCGGGGCACATCGTTTCAAAGCCCCGCCCTGGAAAACCACCCTGGGGGGAGCACCTGCACTGTTGCTCACTCTCACTCTCTTGTGCGTCTTTCGGTGAAGGCTTCATCGCTATAGCTATGGACATTCCAAATGGAAAATACAAGAAAAATAATTTTAGTATGAAAGATGTTTGCTTGCGAGTGTACAGTTTGATTGCAGGTTGCACCTGTCTTCCAGCCTGTGTTTGGTTAATGTTGTGTTTTTTAAGATTAATTTATTGCTGTGTAAAAATGTAACGTTTTAAAGTAATCCAGAGAAGGCAGTGACTCCCGTTAGTTTCTCACGCTCAGATGGGAGAGAGTTTCTCTTGCATCCTCTCCGGCCGTCGCTCACAGGAGTTTCACGGGAGATGGCTGGCTGCCTGCCAGGTGTCCCGTATTTATACGGCCGAGCCGTCATCTGCAGACCTCGTTAAGAGTGTCCCTGAGAGACGCCTGGGGAGATTCTGGGGGTCCTACACAACCACCTACGCATTCTCTCCCATCCCTGACCCCTGACCCCTGACCCCCTGAGTCAGTCGCGTCCCGCCGCGCTCTCCGTGGCAAGGTCCTGTCCGAATCCAAAACGCGCGGATTTTGCAAAAAAAAAAAAGCAATGATTTTACAAGAAACTGCATGAAAAAAAAAAAAGGAAAATGAAAAATTCCTCTTTGCGAGATGGGATGGGAGGGGGGGGGGGGGCGAATTCTTCCAAACGTGTGCAGACGTGTTGGCGACCTTACCCTCTGGGAGGAGGGGTGGGTGCTCAGGACGGGCTACGCGCTGTTAGAACGGGACCACAGGAGAGGGGGGAGTCGCACCATAAGTGTGATGGATATGATTTTAAACTCTAACGGACATGGAGACACGCCCCTCCTGCTCCTCCCCTTCCTCCTCCCCTTAAACAGAGTGTGAGGGCTGGGAGGAACAGGTTACCGCCAGGAACGTTTCATCCTCAAAATCAGAGAATCCAGGAGCCAAAAGGAGGACTCTTATTTTGGAATCTTTTAATGTCTGCAGCGACTCTGGTTTGTTCTTTTTTTTAATTTATTCTTTGAGTGATGCCCCGCCCACAAAATACTGAAATTCCTTTACATTTTATTCCACACGTTTAGCAGACACTCTTATCCAGAGAGACTTTTTTTTACACAGTATCCATTCACAGCAGGATATACACTGAAGCAATCCAGGTTTAAGCACCTTCTCCTTGCTCACGGCTTAAAACCCACTGTTTCTGTGTCTAAACTGATAATCAAATCTGCACTTCCCTAAGCATTAGAGTGCACCGCCGCCCGATTCTCTTGTTCTTGAGCCGAACGGAGAAGGAGAGTGTCCCCGAAACACGCCAAACAGCTGCTGCAATAACTTCAATCCAAACTGACACCGGTGATCTCATTCGCAGGGGACATTTGTAACGTGGCAACTAGCGATACACAGCAGGCTGTAGCTGATCCTGCCGAAACCACCTTTTCCTGGGATATTCCTCTGAAGTGGGGGTGGGGGGGGGGGGGCGTCTTTGGACTCTTCTGAAAAACCGCTGCCTAATTGGTCCTCAAGCTCATTTTTGGGGGTCCTCCCACTGCACAGCTGCTGCGGAGGCCGTGTGACCCCCATTTTGTGCGTTATAAATTAAGCCTCACTTCACACATCACCGGGGCCAGAGCGGGAAAATTCCGCCAAACGCAGCACAACCCTTCTGGTGCTCATACCGCCAAACACAGCACAACCCTTCTGGTGCTCATACCGCCAAACACAGCACAACCCTTCTGGTGCTCATACCGCCAAACACAGCACAACCCTTCTGGTGCTCATACCGCCAAACACAGCACAACCTTTCTGGTGCTCATACCGCCAAACACAGCACAACCGTTCTGGTGCTCGTACTGCCAAATGCAGGCACAACCCTTCTGGTGCTCATACCGCCAAACACAGCACAACCCTTCTGGTGCTCATACCGCCAAACACAGCACAATCTTTCTGGTGCTCATACCGCCGAACACAGCACAACCGTTCTAATGCTTGTAGCGCCAAATGCAGACACAACCGTTCTGGTGCTCGTTGGCTTTACTGAAACCTTTTGATGAAAGCTGCTGGCTCAGATTCGGATGATCTGTTTTTTTTTTTTTTTTTAAGGGAGAAACGAATGAATGCAATCCACCTGAGTGTTAATGAATGGCTGTGCTTCCCCCCCACAGTTTGCTCGTCTGTACTTTACCATGCCCACTCCATTCCATTAACTCCATCATCACTACCGGTCCGTCTCTTAAACCTGTTTTTGATGCTAGCGAACAATGTTGCGAGGGGTCTGATTATAGCCACACCCACTCAAAGGCTGCTTTGGAAAATCGGTTTGTCAAATCTCACTGAAGGACGAGAGGTGGGCGACGGACGGACGGGAGGCGGGGGAGGGGGGACGGCTTTGCGCTTGTAAAAACCCCTCACATTAACTGCGGTCATAAATCCAGCCGTCGCAGGAGCTAATTTTTTTTATTGGCGAAATATCACCAGAAGCCTGACGTAACCCCAGCTCACAGCACGTGGAACTCGAGTCTAACCGCCAGAAATCCCAACAACAGCAAAACTAATGGTGCACATCTTCTGTTCCTGAGTTGAATATCAGGCCACCACGCAATCTGTCACCGCAGCCAAATTATGTCACGGATTTTGGCGCTGCAGAAGTCGTTGGAAATTATGGAGTTTGACCAGACCTAATATCAGTCCTATTATTTAATAGCAGATGAAAGCACCAGCCATGCATGAACCCCAGGGGCACGCCTTAATCTGTTTTAATACAAAGGGGCATCACATTTTTCTAATAAAAGTGTTAATGTAATAGACAGGGATAGATATTAGGTCAGATTTCCATATTCTGCTGCAGTTCCTATGCAAAAACAACCCTCCACAGCAGCCTACAATTATGCAAACAGCAGATTTTAAGGCAAGCCAGATTTTCATTTTGTCTGGGGAAAAAATGTCTGTGTTTTTCTTATGATTTTTCTGTTTTTTTTTTTTTTTTAATATATAGCCGACATATTTACTTTGCATGTTTATCGTTTATTGATAACAGGAAAATTGGGTTTCTTTCCTTTTCTTGGGAGAATTTTCCTGGAATTTTCCTTTTCTGGAACCCTGCTAATTTAAACAGCAATGAAATTTCCATGAGAGAATGGGCAAAGTATCTGCCAATTTATGACCACATAAATCTAAATACAATGTGATGATATACTTACTGTTCGCTAGTAAAGTTAGTCTCTGACAAAAGTAAAACACATGCACACATGCACATCTCTCTCTCTCTCTCTCTCTCTCTCTCTCTCTCTCTCTCACACACACACACACACACACACACACACACACACACACACACACACACACACACACACACACACACACACACACACACACACACACACACACACACACAATATTCGGGTCCATCCAAGCAATGCCCTTGCAGTTAATATTTTAGGAGTGATGCATAAGCAAGAAATACTCTCAGGTCCACAGCTGTGGGAAAAATAATTCCTCTGATGTTGCTGGGCTATGACCTAATTAACCTTATTAACTTTCACTTAACCCCACATCTCCACTTGAACACCAAAACAGTTATGCACACACATGGGGGAAAAAAAGAAGAAAAAAAAACATAAAAGCAAAGACAAATACAATATTGAGCACACACAAACTACTTCTTCGTCCAATTAAGCACGTGCAATTTATTCCAAAGAGAAGAAAACAGCCATTGCCCCCCAATCAGCTCTGAAAAAATCAATCCTGCATGAATTTATTACAACTATACATCTTGCAAAACTGAAGGCATCACCCACAGCAAGGGGAGGGAAGAATATGAGAAGATTTGCCTACCTGTGACTCCCGGACTTAGAGCAAAGATTGACAGGGAAAGGGCAAGAAGAGTCCTTACTGTAGTTGGAGACATTGTGGATAAGTGTGATAATCCTGGCGCGCGGGCGCTACAGTGAGAGGGAACGGCTGGGGGGAAAGCTTTTTCGGAAAGACAGACGGACACGTCTGACCCTCCACTGCGGCTCCCCCTTTGCGTTTGTCTCCCCCTTCTGGCGGCCACCGGGAAGTAAAACGGAGGCATCGGCAGGCCTTCCTCCTCCCACTCAAAAACCCCTGCTCGGTTTGAATCACAGAACTGTATATAGATCTGTAGTAGTGCTGCGTTCGCGTCATATGGGAGAGATGGTAACAACGAGCTTCCAACTTGTAAGCACCGTTCACGTCAGCTTTCATGTCGTAAATACTAGCCTACTTGTGAAAGTTTTACTCTGAGGCCGTGTCCGAATCAGCACTCTTCCACACTGCTGAGTAGCCTTGGTGAGTAGATAGGGCGAGAAAGTCGTAGAGTACGCGAAAGTTTTTGGAATTGCAGTATACTTGAAACACCAGGATGACACACTTACTTCTGGGGTTTCGCTTTTCGCGAGCACACTTTTCAAGAAGTACACGAACATTTTGGTCACTAAAATAAATACTTTTATACTAACGTGCGCGCGCATGCGCTTATATGTAAAGATAGTCCACATGGACTAGCTCAAGAAGGTAGTTTATACAGTATTTGAAAGCGTTGGCATTACTATCGAAAATGACTTGGTCCTTATGTGTGTCGGGTGTTTCCAGCTGAGTGCAAGGTCGGTGACATCTGCGTTCTGACCTTCACGGCAAAAGATCAGTTTTCATTAATCTTCACGTATCAGCGAAACATTATCACGTTCGTTTAGATTGAAATGGAGCCCCACCCTCCTCCAACTCTTAACAGCTTAATAAGTGTGTATGACTCTAGTATTCTGCACGACATTTTTGCCGGATGACTCAAGCCATCTGTTCTGACCTCATTCAAACATAACATGTCCATGCGGTTACCCGTGGCTTTATATGCGATGGCAGACCTGTCGGTGTCATTCTTTCGATGATACATGACGCGCGCGCCGGTTTCCACCTGTGAGAATCCTGCGCGCCCGCTGATACCGATAAACGAATTTACAGCGTTGTCAGATGGACAAACTACTCTTGCATCTAGCGCGAATCCGGACGACAACCTGTAAACGCCACTGATGAGATTTCAAGGCTGTACTCGTGTTGATAAGAAAAACACATGCCATGACTTCCTCCCTTGTCAGAACGGTAATCGTGGCGGAATGAACCCTCAGCGGATTTAACTGACGGAAATACAGCGCCATCAGTCCTGCAGTTACACCTTCACACTGCACACAAGGTCTCTGCACCAGTTTGACTGAAATGTAAAACGTCTGGACTAAGAAACGGAGGATTTAAAGGATAATAATGGGAAAAAAAAATGGGCTATGTACGGCTATGGTTTCTGTCATTTTTGTAATGTAAGGAATAGATAATGTAGAAAATGTATAGCATGATTTTTAAAAGTTCGTATATTTAAAATATGTGTTTTCATGCAATTCGCTGCATTAATTACTAACACAAAATTTCATAAGGGAAGCCATGCAGTCGTGACATTTGATATGACTCATATATGAGACATGGAGTTCTGTAGGCTTAAGGGAAGCCTCATATCCTAAGCAGGCGTAACATATGATATGAGTCACATATTGTAGGTGTACCAACACCAGAGCAAAGGGCTTCGCTTCAGACTATCTTCGATCGATGCACCACAACAACATCTTTCGTTTGACATTTGGGCTGGTGATTCATTTGGAAATTTCCTTTCAAAATATTTAATTGTGCATAGTGCTTAGCAAATTCCACGCATTCTTGTTGGAAATAATGAACACCATTCTTCGGCAATGTTTGTCAGTGCCGCGTTGTTGCCAAGAAGAATAAAAACGCACTGAGGTGTTTTCTCTGAATGTGTTTTCAAGCATGTGTTTGCGTGGACTGCAGTTAATTAACTACACAACCGGAGATTGGATGTAGCAACAAAACTGAATTTTGATGGTTGAGAGGTAATAACAATGAGAACAGATGGGGATATATTTTTTCCCTTTATTGCCAGACAAAGGAAAGTAGTTATCAACATACCTACACATTTGACATTTCGTGTTAAAAAGTAAGCCTATTTTAGTAGGGTATTCTCTTTATAATGATTCTAAAACGTATCAACTTGCAGCATCATGTGGAAGAGCGCGTGCCTTCTGGAGCGCGAGTTCCAGGGTCAAAATACTTTTCAATCTGCACATTTTTTTGACTGTGTTGAAAGACAACATTTGGTGCGTTGGCAGATTGACCAGAGGGGTCGCCCTTTACAGCCTTTGTTTAGGCTGTAAAGCTACTTTGATCCACTCTGCGTCTAGCAGTGGGAAGCCGGAGCGCTTGAGCCCAATGCACAACTAGACGGAGGGCCGACAAAATTATTTTTTCTTGGGTTGCCACGAGGGGGACCGGCATAAAACTTTTCTTCAGTCACTATTTTGCATTTATCATAGATTAGCTCCTTGCTTTCCTAAAGACAGCGGCCACCTGTGTGTAAGAAGATACGTGACGCTAGAATGGTTACGGGTACAAATACAATGCTACAATGTACAGCCAGGTGCAAAATGCCAGGAACAGGACAATGACACCAGTAATTGGATACAAAAGCAGAGCCCCAGATCACCATGTTGTATATTACACTTGGGCCGCACGTGATGAATGCCGAGCATTAATGGCCAAGTGATTTGGTGTGTATTTTTGTTGTTAAACAGTAATTTTGTGCAATATTTTCCACAAACGAAGACGTGCTCAAGGTCATTCTGTTGCCTGTTGTTAATAGATGAAAAACAAGCAGGACGTGCCTTCATTCGCTTTGGATTAAAGCGTCTGCCAAATGATTGTAATGTAATGTAATCTTAATTTCCATCTCAGGTGAAAATGTGGGTAAACATGTTTTCATTGCGTGCATTTTTCTCCACTGTGTACATAGGCCCCCTCCCAACATTTTTCCATATAAGCCCCCCTAACATTTTTCCATTGTCTATATAAGCCCCCCAACATTTTTCCATTGTCTATATAAGCCCCCCAACATTTTTCCATTATCTATATAAGCCCTCCAACATTTTTCCATTGTCAATATAAGCCTCCCAACATGTTTCCCTTGTCTATATAAGCCCCCCCAACATGTTTCCATTGTTTATATAAGCCCTCCAACATGTTTCCATTGTGTACATAACCCCCCAAAAAAAAAAATATATTTGTGTACATAAGCCCCACCATTTGTGTTAATTTTGTTTGTTTATGTTTTTGTTATCGCTGTGTGAGGAGCAGTCACACAAATTCCCGGAGACATCTGTTGAGATCGGCATAGCGATGATTCACTCGACTCCCAATGAGATTAAGTGGTAATGGAGCAGTAAAGTGCATCTTAATATAAACCGCAAGTTTAACAGGCTTTGCCAACTGAATACTGATAAAATGTCAGTATTTACTAAATGAATCCTTACCAGTTTGTTTTGTTTTTTTGCAAAGTTATTTGTATAATTTTTCTTTTAACTTTTTTCTTTACATTACAGGCATTTAGCAGATGCTCTTATCCAGAGCGAATTACACACATTTTTTTTTAGCATTTCTTTTACATATATTATCCAATTATACAGCTGGATATACACTGAAGCGATTCAGGTTAAGTACCTTGCTCAAGGGTACAACGGCAGTGTCCTACCTGGGAATCGAACCTGCAACCTTTCAGTTACAAGGCCAGTTCCTTAACCATATGGATATATGGAGGATATATAAACTACAAACAATGGTATCTGCAGTTATGTTTAAAGTAACTCTAATTGGAATGAGACCTATGTGGAGCCAATGCTAGCTCCATATGAGAGAATGTGCGGTTACACAATTAGGTAAAATTATATTTAAAAACAAAAGAAGTAACATGATCTACACTGAAGTAGGAAGAATGTTCACGGTTGTTTATGAAAGAGGCATTCCCTGTTTAAAGGACATAGTGGGATAGGAGTGGAGAGGGTTTTCTCCTGCTAATTGGCGGCTATCAGATCCCTGCTGTCTCCCGTAGACCAATGAGATCTTCAGCACCTTGGACAGCGCCAGTCTCACCTACCACCGGACACAGCTGATTGGTTGATTGGTAATCAGCACGGCTGTGGCTAGTTGTATTAATCAGGTCTTATCATTAAGGTGCGGCCTAAAGCCTGCTGCCTCTTTTGAGAAGGATGTCTTTGTGGATCCAACCACTGCATGTGGTTCACTAGCGGCCTGTAATACAAGCTTCCTGCTGTTTGTAAGCCCCCAATTATGTTGTCCCTATTTCTCTGTTGTTTTTTTTATATTATGCCTTCTGACCTTTTTCGTTATTTGTTCAAAGTTTCACAATTCACTGTTAAGATGATGTGTTTTGTTAAACTTTACAAAAGTCACAAGGTTTGGGTTCTATATCGCACAGGCTTTGAATTAAGGAAGTTGATCCACTTGTGTGAGTCCACACTGCTACCAATTTGTCCCCCAACTTAACAGCAGAGACATGGGCTCTAAAGCAAATGCTGTAAAATGTTCTCAAGTGAACCGTGTGTGTGTGGTGTGTGTGTGTGTGTGTGTGTGTGTGAGTGTGTGAGTGTGTGAGTGAGTGAGTGAGTGAGTGAGTGAGTGAGTGAGTGAGTGAGGTGAGTGAGTGAGTGAGTGAGTGACTGACACCAAAGTGAACTGTAAGATCTACCAGTGGATCTTATCTAATGGCTTCATTAACTTTCAAGAAAATTGACTACAGGCAGTGGATTTGATGAGCCACCAGGGGGCACCCTTGGCCCTACTGTGCAGAAACCAGAGTGCATCTGACAAATTGTAGTAAGACAATTACCCCCCCCCCCCCCTCCACATTTCCAGATTGCACATTCAAACAATTCAATTGACTTCCCTAAAACAAGGAAATGTGAGCACACAATGGGCACATTGTGGAGACTGGTACAGTAATTTGCACTTTACAGGAAAAAAAAATCCATTCCCCACGGCTCTCTTGTGACAAAGATAAATCATTGGTAGTCTACTTTGTAGTTCTTGTCCTTTGCTTTGCTCTTTTTTGTTTAGGCTGTACATGCCTCTTGTTTCAGGAGGCAGGTTTGTTTCCAAATCCCATAACCATATTCCTATTAAGGTTATTTTCATTCACCTTGTAGGGATTGTGTTTTTTCACTTGACAAACTGGGAATGTTGGTGTAGGCATTGTACGTAGCATATTATGTGAATCCATACGGTGGGAAACTGCTATTTACCTATGGAAACAAAGATGATCCGATCCTTGGCTCTAGAGGCAGCCATCAAGTTATCAGCATGACATGATGTAAATTAAACCACAATGCATTTATAACACTTATCACAGTCTGAGTTATGCTTTTTTTTTATCTCAGTGCAAGTAGCTGCTGTCAGATCAAATAGCAATGAGCAATATGGATAGATGAGTAGGAAGGTTAAATATGTATGACATTTTAAATGATTCCAAGGATGCCTCCAACTGCACAAAAACGCAGTAAGTTGTGCTGACAGTATACAGCAGACGTTCCCGGTTTGAATTCGTTTTATTTATTATTTTTTAATTACTTATTTATTTGTTTGTTTTTCAAGAAAAATCGTTTTGTCTCTCAGGGTTAGGCTCTTGCATGCTCCTCCTCACGGCTGTTACAAAATAGGGAACTGGCTGCCGGGTCCCGGTCGTGTCCAGGTATTGCAGCCTGTGTTTCTGCGCGAGCTGTGGGGAGAAGAGCCGTTAACCGAAGAAACCAGAGAGCGGGACCGTTCAACAGTTCCTGTTTATCTACATTACATTACATTACATTCATTTAGCAGACGCTTTTATCCAAAGCGACGTACAGTAAGTGCATACAGAGACATCATCAAGATCACTACAGAACAGACAAGACAAAGCACATCCTTCCCATAATGTAGCAGCTATCTACATACAATATGACTAGTTATGTCATAGTGAATATCTGCCTATGCAATCCACCTCGTACTCAATGACCTGATTTAACGATTCGACTCAATGTTAGTTTCACATGCGACCAACTAATTTTTTTAAATTCTGAATATTGCTAGACCAGACGATAGCAATGGACGATCATAGACGCGTCTTCAGAACCTGGCGGTGGCTCACCTGGTCAAAGCGCTTGAACTCCTCTTGTCTGTCGAAGCCCACGTTCTTTCTCGCCCAGTAGGGGGCGTACAGACACCTGTCCGGGCCGAGGGGCGCGAGCCTGGGGTTGTTGGAGTAGATTGACGGAAACATGCAGCCCAGGCTGTAAGGGCTCGTGCTGGTGGACGTCGCTGCGCTGCGGTAATCTTGAAAATGTTTTCTGGACGCGTTTCCAAACGTGTCCCCGTATGCAAACTTGACTGTCGGCACATAGCCACCATATCTTTAAAACAATACCCACACAGGCTAATATTAGTAATACAAACACATGAGCATGATGTTTTGAAACATGTGTAACGAGACTGATTAGCAAACACTCACATAGCCTGGCCCAGGTTAATAAAGTTTCCTGGTATATGTTAAATGTAATTTAAAGACCAAGCTATATTCAAATGATATTGGGCAAGACTTGTCATGACAAGCGCGCAAAAATAAAATATTTCTTGAATGTTTTACGGGATCACATAGCACAACAAAAATGACTTCTAAGCCTACTCCACGCACGGAAACAGCTTTGTCGTCCACGTAATTGGGCTATAGTAGATTATAATAGTAATTACAGTATAATTATTGTTTGTGTAGTTGTTGATTGCCTTATTTAGTCCATAAAATGGTTCACTTACCCGGGCATTAGAGCAGGAGACGCGTAGGTTGCATTGTTGTGGGTGAACAGAGTACCGACACTTCTCTGCGACATTTCAAGGGGGTCGAGGAAACGTTAAAAAAAAGCCCCGCAGAATATTTATATTCTATTCTGCGAATTTTCAGCGCGGGACAAGATGGTGTTCGACCTGAGTTAAGTAGGCTACCCATAGACAAACCTGACGCACTTAAAGTAACCTACAACAAAGTGTTGCCAGGCAACCGAACTACCTTTTACGCGGGGGGGTGGGGGGTAACCTTGCAAAGCTCGGAAAGTTATTTAAAATAACTGGAGTTTATTCTTTGATAATTAAAGTGATTAAAATAAACTATTACTGTATGCTGTGAAGAATTTGTATCAATATTGGTTGCTAGTTGGCCGAGTGTGCGCTTAATAAAATGTTGCACGTTTGCAAGGATGTGTGGATGCGATAGCAGCACGAAGTGAACATCTTCACAGCGATTTTTTTTCTAATCCCGACGCCCCCTATGGCACAAACTCCAGTATTTCCCAAGCAGTTGACTTCTCAGGAGCATCCGCGCGAAAACCCTGCTTATCACAAGAGAGGCTTATAGCAAAGCGTACGGAACCAAGCCGCACGACGCGACGTATAGCGGGATGAAATGAAAGCCGTTTAATTATTTAGACTTTTTTTTCTTTGGATAGATAAAGCGGATGTTGCAGAGAAAGGATGGGAGGAGAATTTTTTTCGTTTCACCAGGAAGGGAGCCACTGAAAATGCACCAGTTTCAGATTTGACTTCAAGGAAAAAGCCGTTATAGGCTATATATGTATATCATCGTTGTTCCTTCTCCTAAGATAAATTGCCGTTTCTCATCAAGTGGTGGACCCTCTCTCATCTGCCATGGCTCTTGTCGTCCGGATAAAAAGGGTTACAGACCTGCGGGGAAAGGGAGACAGGATCGCTAAAGTGGCATTCCGAGGTACCGTGCTGTCTTATTTTGCGCTTTCGTGTGTAATTGATTAATTGAAAGTTTTTGTTAACCGTTTGGCGCGCAACTGTTTTTGGCTGACCTATAGTTTCAGGCGGGTCGCCCTTGATTTTGCGATCGGAGTAAAAAAAAACAACAAAAAACAACCAAACAAAACGCCCAGCTTTGGGAATAGCCTATACTGCGGAATGCAAAACGATGACTCTGACAGGCGTATTGCTTGCTGTTGCCTCACATGGCTCGGCCGAAAAGTTGGGGGAAACCCTTCCCTCCGCAATGTCGCTATGTAAGACAAAATTAATCCTCATCCTTTTGGGAGGGGGCGATAGCTACGTAGAGTTGGAGAGCATATCACAGGGAACTCTGTTGCCGGTGTAATTAACGAACTGATGTCTCCCCACACATTTTATATGGAACGACTTCTTTTTTTGTCTTGTCTTTTGTGTGTACACTTGTTTCTGTATTAAACGCGTGCTTTTCTGCTTAATGATAGGTTACATTCGCGGCACTATACTGTCCTTATTAATGAAAAGAGTTACCCAGTGCAATCTGGGTTGTAGGATGTTCAGTTAAGGTTTCTGGTGCAAATATTACTGTCAGATCGATTTGAAAGAGTGGGACTATTTGTTCGTTTAAATGACACGCACCCTCTCCACATATGTCCAGTGAATATCTAAATGGGTGGGCGTTTACCATAGGTAATTTCTAGTTATTGTTGACGGATATATATTGTTATGTGTTAGTGCCACTGTCGATCATCTAGCCTACATATCCGTTCCTCCACCTTACCTTATCGGGGGAGGGCGTGCATGCGGGGGTTAGCCATTCCGCTGTAGAACAGAGATATATTGTACAGTAACCCCCCCCCCCCCCCCCCCCCAAACATAATGCTGTGCTTTTGTACATCACTGGCTTGCCTTTTCACGAGTGTGTACAACTGTAGCGGGATCTCTCTCTGTCTCTCTCTCTCTCTCCTCTCTCTCTCTCTCTCTCTCTCTCTCTCTCTCTCTCTCTCTCTCTCTCTCTCTCCTCTCTCTCTCTCTCTCTCTCTCTCTCACACACACACCGCATGACCACACAGATTTGCCTTCATAAGTGGTCAATACTGTCTGATCAATGAGTGATCATAAACAGTGTCCCACAGTAGTGTTCAGGTTGTACGGTATTGGTTTGTATTTTGCTGCGCAGTGGAGTTTAAGCTACATATTGCTTCCCTCCCTAATTTGAATAATTTATGTTTAAGACAAAATATCGAAGGGTTAAGAGTCAATAAGTGCATAATAAAATGTTTTTTCTTATCTCAAAAATAAATGTTTTCCTTGGAAAAGTCATAAAGGAAATTGTGGCTTATATAAGAATGCACATTATGATTTACAATATTTAACAGTTTAATATTGTGTGTGATGTAAATGATAATAATAATAATAATAATAATAATATTTTCCTGGTTGTGGGTGGCTTGGAGAAGGAAGTGATCAAAGCTGATGGGTACTAAAAACCACGGCTCCCTGTTACAATGCACACAACATTGTTACAATAAACAGAAGGTTTATATTTTCAGAAGCAAATTATACAGTCAAGCCGGAAAGTCTGCACACCCCTTTCACCTTCTCCACGTTTTATTACGTTACAGACATATTCTACAATAGATTGAGTTCATTTTTTGTCTCAAAATTCTACACAAAATATCCCATAATGAAAAAGTGAAAACAGGTTTTTAGACATTTGTGCTAATTTATTAAAAATCAAAATGTAAAATATCATATGTACACAAGTGTGCACACCCTTTGATATGACACCCAAAAGTGAGCTGAGGTGCATTTTGTTTCCACTGATACTGCTTGAGATGTTTCTACAACTTAATTGGAGTCCACCTGTGATAAATTCAATTGATTGGACATGATTGGGGATTGCCAACACGTGCCTATATAAGGTCCCACAGTTGACAGTGCATGTCAGAGCAAACTCCAAGCCATGGGGTCAAAGGAATTATCTGCAGACCTCAGAAACAGGATTGTGTCAAGGCATAGATCTGGAGAAGGGTACGGAAAAATCTTTGCAGGTCCCAAAGAGCACAGTGGCCACCATCATTCGTAAATGGAAGAAGTTTGGAACCACCAAGAATCTTCCTAGACCTGGCCGCCCTGCCAAACTGAGCAATCGGGGAAGACGGGCCTTGGCCAGGGAGGTGAGCAGGAACCCGAGGGTCACTCTGACAGAGCTCCAGCGTATCCTTGTGGAGATGGGAGAACCTTTCAGAAGATCAACCACCCAGGCAGCACTCCACCAATCAGGCCTTTATGGTAGAGTGGCCAGACGGAAGCCCCTCCTTAGTAAAAAGGTACATCACAGCCCGCTTGGAGTTTGCCAAAAGGCACCTAGAGGACTCTCAAACCATGAGAATCAAGATTCTCTGGTCTGATGAAACCAAAATTGAACTTTTTGGCCTGAATACCAAGCGTCAGGAGGAAACCAGGCACCGCTCATCATCTGGCTAATACCATCCCTACAGTGAAGCATGGCGGTGGCAGCATCATGATGTGGGGATGTTTTTCAGCAGCGGGAACGGGGCGACTAGTCCTGATAGAGGGAAAGATGAATGCAGCTAAGTACACCGAGATCCTTGAAGAAAACCTGCTCCAGAGCGCTCTGGACCTCAGACTGGGGCGAAGGTTTACCTTCCAACATAACAATGACCCGAAGCACACAGCCAAGAGAACAAAGGAGTGGCTTCAGAGAAAGTCTGTGCATGTCCTTGAGTGGCCCAGCCAGAACCCAGACCTGAATCCAATTGAACATCTGTGGAAAGAGCTGAAAATGGCTGTGTACCGACGCTCCCCATCCAACCTGACGGAGCTTGCAAGGATATGCCAAGAGGAATGGGCAAAAATGTCCAGAAACAAGTGTGCCAAGCTCGTAGCTTCTTTCCCAAGACGCCTTGAAGCTGTAATCGTTGCCAATGGTGCAGCAACCAAGTATTAGGCTAAGGGTGTGTACAGATATGTAACCCCTAAATAACCTATTTTTGTCAGTAAAATAAAATTGCATACTTTCTAAAAACCTGTTTTCACTTGGTCATTATTGGCTATTGTGTGTAGATGTTTGAGGCAAAAAATGAACTCAATCTATTGTAGTATAAGTCTGTAACGTAATAAAACGTGGAGAAGGTGAAAGGGGTGTGCAGACTTTCCGGCTTGACTGTACATTAAAGCATGAAAAAAATTATGACTAATCTGTAAAATGCCTAACTAAATAAAATAACGTTTGGAACTTCCACATAATATACACCCCAAATTTAAATTGGGGAGAATAATTGAAATATGATGTAATCGGTAGCAGAATCCTGACATCTTGTAACAACAGGATTACGGGTGGTAAAAGTGGTACTAACATTGAGTCTAATCGTTAAATCAGGTCATTGACTACGAGAAGTGGTGAGGTATTATGCGTAAATAACTAAAGAAAACGCATACTTTGATATTATCCAGTGATATTATGAATGTTCTTAAGTTAGAAAATGTTTAAAAGTGATGAAAGCAACCTCGTCTCCGTCACACCCTTTGAACTGGCAGGTAGATATCTGGCCATAGTGAGGCAAAGGCACATTAAAACGAGCCGAAAAACCCACGCATGACCTTCTGAATCGTTCCAGGCTCAATATAGCATCCGCCCGCAACAAAGAACCGCTCCGTTCCCCCCACGGCATGCTGTACAGACGATTCCATTATTATTAATTGTGCCCTGTCAATCATGAATGTCACGGCAACGGATAAAATGCAGTGCCGTGCTGACGTTAAGATGAGTAATGCAGCGAGGTCTAAATCATTTACAGGTGACTTATAAAAGAGGTACAGGCCCATAATTCTTTCAGTTTGATCTACTCTGGCTGCTGTCAGGGTTTTGATACCCATAGCCTATTCTGCTAATAAGGCTACATAACGCAGTATGTATGTTTCCTATGATTATGAAGATTGTGCTGCTGCTCTGCCTCATGTTTCACTGGAGAGGGACACCACTGTAAAAGCAACTTTAATATCGTCATGGGAATTTTGTCAAACCAAGTTTTGTCAGTTTAATGAAAAGTGTCACGATTTCAATTGACTCATAAATTGTTGATTTTATGAGAGCCCCATAATGAAAATAAGACCTTGATTTTTTTTGTCAGTAATCCACATAAAAAGTGAAACTCTGTTTAATAAACTAAGTTTATGAGTCCAATGGAGAATGCACGTATGCTCAGCCCTCGCATTGACTCTTCTCTCTCAGACTCACAGTGATGTACTTTACTCTTGCATTGACTCTCCTCTAACACTGACTCTCCTGTCTCAGACCCAGCATTGCCTCTTTAGCTGGTACTGTGGAAAGGGTGCAGTTGAAGCTGGTCTTGCTCTCCCTCATTCCTAGTCACCTGACAGGACTGGTTCTTGACAGCCTCAGTGTGTTCTGTCTGTTCCAGAACAGCTGTCTGCTAATCAGTTAGCTTTCACCTTGAGTACTCCAGGGGCCACATGTATAAACAGTGCTCAGCAGAAAAATGCCCTCATACAGCCGCGTAAGGGAGTTTTCACGCAGAAATTCAGATATATATTATAACACATGCTGTGAGAATCTGCGTACCTCTGCACACGATGGACACCATACATACGCAATGTTTAGGGCCCGTGTGATATGGTGACATAGTCATGAAAGGCAGAGGTAGAAAATGCTAAACGTTTTTTAAGCAGATTTACGACTTTCACCCTGAGTGTTCATTTACGCATTCTTTTACTCAGAGTTTTATACATGTGGCCCCAGGTGTAGATATAGTAGTTTTACCAGAATCAGTTTGGAAAACTCTGTACAGTTAAACATAAATACCTGTACTACATGTTAAGCTTAAGTTTAAAAAATAAAAATAAAAATAAAAACAAATGCTGTGGTCATATTTCCTGAATTGCATTTTTACACTTTCGGATAAAATAAACCTGGTTTACATAAAGTCTGGTTTACTTGTTCTTGGCAAAATGATGATCACTGTAACGTATTATATTGTACTAAACAGGCAATGTTGTGATTATTGTAATTGACTATGTAGTACCAAAGAGCCGTGTGATACAGATGCACAGCTTGTGGACATTGTATATTAACCTTCTAAGCTGTAAGCTCACAAATGCCTGATTAGAATGTTCATGACTGAACATTCTAATGCTGACGTAACAAATACTACTGCCAATTGGAAGCAATGGAGTTCTAGAACACGGAATTTTGTAAAAACATTCCAACAAATAACCTACTCTTCAAAGGGTTAAGACTTGTTTCCATGAGCTGGTCCGTTATACTGGCATTGCCTTGCAGCATGGAGTGGGTGTTGGACTGAGGTGTCACACCTGGATTATCTTCATTTAAGTAATCAGCACGAGTTGGTAGTTATACCACAGATTTCATAGAATAACCAGATGGTTGAGTCCTGCATGCTTTCTGCCCCTCCTGTTTTCCAAAACACCAGAAGTTCCGGGTCGTACACAGTGCCTCCTAATGTCCATTCAACCTATTTGTAACTTGTTCAGAAGATGCATCGGATTTGAATGCTTCAGCACCAACAGAGCCGAGGTGGAACTTTCTATGTTAAGAATATAGAGTCGACCATCTGGTTAGTGTATAATATCTGTGTTTGTGTTGTAGGTATACAGACGATGGCATTACCAGTTAGCTGATATTATGTTTGTCACAGTATTTTTAATAGTGTTGGATTAAATTTCACAGCCGTGACTGTAGCTTGCTGACTGAATTAGCAGACATATTAGTTAGGCATAGTTGTACAACATTAAGATAAATGTTGTTGCGCTGACATTTTGGATCATTTGACCATGAAAACGAATTTATGAAATGTGGTTAATTACCATCTCTGGGGCCCTTGTAATTCTGTCTTTGATATAAAGGAAATTAGATTGTTTTGATCCATCTGTTTTCTTATGGGTTTCTTTTGGCAGCCAGTATAGTGTAACGTGTTGCAGTGTGCTAGAAGGTAAAATTGTAAAGTGATATTGGGAAAGCATTGAGCTGTGGACATTACCTGTCTGTTTTAAATTAGAATTGGGAATGTGAGTAATTCCCTTTCCCCCCTTTTCCAGGGAATACCATCGAAATGTGACACTGCCTGTTTAAAAAATGAGGTGCAGTGGTTACCCTCAGCACTAACAGATTTAACTCGTTCCACTTGGCCCAACGCTACACGCACGAGACGCTTCATGTTCTTCCCTCCGGCCATTCCTAAATGTGAATGAAAAAGCTTATTAAAAGGGATAATAAATGTTAATTTTTCATTCTGACACAATGACTATCTGGTAATTTGTTTTGGTTGTCATTTTGTCTCTGTACTTGAGAAACCCCACACTCCCCCTACCAAAAAATTAAGAAAGAAATGTGTATTTTATATATATATTGCTGCTGAAGTTACATAGACTCTGTGTGTATATTTTATATATATTGGCGCTGAAGTTACATAGACTGTGTATATTTCATATATATTGCCGCTGAAGTTACATAGACTTTGTGTTTATTTTATATATATATTGCCACTGAAGTTACATAGACTGTGTATATTTTATATATATTTTATATATATTGCCGCTGAAGTTACATAGACTCTGTGTATATTTTATATATATATTGCCGCTGACGTTACATAGACTGTGTGTATATTTAATATATATTGCTGCTGAAGTTACATAGACTCTGTGTATATTTAATATATATTGCCGCTGAAGATACATACTGTGTGTATATTTTATATGTATTGCCGCTGAAGTTACATACTCTGTGTATATTTTATATATATTGCCGCTAAAGTTACATAGACTCTGTGTATATTTTATACATATTGCCGCTGAAGTAACACAGACTCTGTGTGATATTCTGCCCCCTGTCTGCTTGTGCATATTCAGTGTGACGTTGCAAGAAAACCCATCTATTAGAAATTCTGTGTTTACAAATGTAAACAAGTTCATTATTACATGCCGTTGTATGATTGTAAATGAAGGTTTGATTCTAATGCGTCATTTAAGTGCTTGCTCAAGTGCGTACTCTCCAGCACACTAACCATTATTGCAGTTACACTGACAGTAAGTGCGTACTCTCCAGCATACTAACCATTATTGCAGTTACACTGACAGTAAGTGCGTACTCTCCAGCATACTAACCATTATTGCAGTTACACTGACAGTAAGTGCGTACTCTCCAGCACAATAACCATTATTGCAGTTACACTGACAGTAAGTGCGTACTCTCCAGCATACTAACCATTATTGCAGTTACACTGACAGTAAGTGCGTACTCTCCAGCATACTAACCATTATTGCAGTTACACTGACAGTAAGTGCGTACTCTCCAGCACAATAACCATTATTGCAGTTACACTGAAAGTAAGTGCGTACTCTCCAGCATACTAACCATTATTGCAGTTACACTGACAGTAAGTGCGTACTCTCCAGCACACTAACCATTATTGCAGTTACACTGACAGTAAGTGCGTACTCTCCAGCACAATAACCATTATTGCAGTTACACTGACAGTAAGTGCGTACTCTCCAGCACAATAACCATTATTGCAGTTACACTGACAGTAAGTGCGTACTCTCCTGCACACTAACCATTATTGCAGTTACACTGACAGTAAGTGCATACTCTCCAGCACACTAACCATTATTGCAGTTACACTGACAGTAAGTGCGTACTCTCCAGCATACTAACCATTATTGCAGTTACACTGACAGTAAGTGCGTACTCTCCAGCACACTAACCATTATTGCAGTTACACTGACAGTAAGTGCGTACTCTCCAGCATACTAACCATTATTGCAGTTACACTGACAGTAAGCGCGTACTCTCCAGCACACTAACCATTACTGCAGTTACACTGACAGTAAGTGCATACTCTCCTGCACACTAACCATTATTGCAGTTACACTGACAGTAAGTGCGTACTCTCCAGCACAATAACCATTATTGCAGTTACACTGACAGTAAGTGCATACTCTCCTGCACACTAACCATTATTGCAGTTACACTGACAGTAAGTGTGATTATGGCTGCCGACTGCAGTCAGATAAATGTTCACAGGTCAGATAGACTGTGGCTTGTATTCCATTGGTTGGAGCTCTTTCGGCCGGCTCAGATACTGTAGTTTCATTGATTCTGTGTCTGCTGGTTTCCTGTTGTTATGTACTTATATGGAGACATCGGTTACTGTGACGTGTTTCTTTGATTTGTTTTTGAATCCCTATTTGTATTTTCTTCTGTCCCATTTGGGAATGCCCCAAATCATATTTGTAGAGCTTGGCCCATCAGTGTGGTATCCTCCGTCAGTTTGGGGGAGAGTACAGGGTGCAGCACACGTGCCCTAATGTTGCGTCATCTGCAGATTCTTTCAGCCCGCAGTTCGCCAGCGCAACTGTGCAGTCGTTGCATCGGTGGTAAAAAATGCATCATGCACCTGACGGACGACACTTGCCACATAACTGCTGAGACCTGCAGAATAATTTTTTTTTGACATAATGCAAAAAGTGTCTTGGATGACAAAAACACATTGCAGTGAAAATATTTTCAAAAACATCATTTATTTTATTTTTTTATTGAATGTCACTTGTAGTATAGGTTTCAGCATAGTAGGCTCCTGAGATTAAGACCACAGACTCATGTCCCCTACAGGGGACACACATGAGTGGCCGGGCCGGGTCTTAGGAGGATATGGCAGGGACATTGAGTCGTCCCTCAAAGTGGTGGCCGTACTCGGATCTGGTTCGGGATGCAAGCCTGGGGCCTCAGTGTGCAACTGCGTGGACTCCCAAGGCCAATGCTTTTACCGCTGCACCACCGCGGCACTCTGAATGATCCTTTTCCACAATTGTGCTTCGCCCCACGTGGGACTCTCACTGTGCGTGCGGGAGTATGGATCAGACTGGCTTTGTTTTTTAATAAACTATCGAATGTTGAAGGTTGCTCAACATGTCTAAGGCTGAACTCAATTAAAAGACAGGCTTAGGCCCGCATTCATAAGATCTCTGAGTAGGAGTATGCCCAATCAGAGTAGTGTTGTAGCACATAATAGGCAAGGTTAGCATATGGACAGTATATCTGATCCATACTCTTATTCCAAGCCTCTGCTAATGCGCTGCACAATGGGAAGAAGTGGGTGCTGGCAGAAAAATCTTCAGAGCACATTTTTGGCCGCTCTCTTTCCAAAGCGACAGAACTTTACATAATTGTTTGGAAAAGGTATTTTGGTGGTTCGTTTATTTATTTATCTGCTGCTGCCGAACTAACGTTCTGACTTGGTTTCCTTCTGACAGGGCTGTCCTTCTACACGCGCGTGCTGGAGAGCTGCGAAGATGAGGCCCGGTTTGACGAGGTCAGTGCTTTTCATGGGGCCACAGATTACCCCCCAACCCCCCCCCCCCCCCCCCCCCATTTAAAAAAAAAAGGTGTCATTTCAGCTGTTTTGTGGGGAGGAAAAAACATTTAATTGACAGGAATGAGTATTATTTATTTTTGTTACAGTAGCCCATTCAGACTTACTGTAATGACTTCAGATGTTTCGCTTGAGGGGGAAAAAGGGCTCTTGGGAAACGACAAAGATACAGGAAGTTAAAATAAAATCTTTATAAAAATGTAATGGGGTGTTAGTAGGTGCTTCTTTCCTACCATGCAGCCGCTGTCTCAGTAAAGGTACTCAGTTTCATACAACTCTATTACCCACAATTCCCCTCTGAGCAAAAAAGATGCATGGAGTCCCTCATTAACTCATTAGCAGTTAGTGTTTTTATATGCATAATTTATGCCTTTTTTCTTACATTTGTAACATGTAAAAACATGTAATAAACATTGTTGACTAAGCAGCACCATACTTCCAATGAGATGTTGATGTAATTCCAAAGTAGAAGAGTTGTAGCTTTGACCAGAAAGAGCACTAATAATAAATAACTAGCTGAAGGTCTAGGATTGGCTAAAGTTAGGGATTGGCATTGCCCTTGGTTATTTTAAAACTATCAATCTTAAACTGGTGTGTTGGTAGGATTTACATCGCTGCTAAAAATATTATTCAGCGAAATATCTGGCTCTTTTAATGACTAGACTAATGTAACTTTAGGCTAATATTTGTCCTGCATTGCTTAGGAGGATAGACATCCTGCCTTGCCTAATCTATCCGGAACGGTCATGTCATGTGCGAATAGACTCGATATAGAATTTTTCCGTATAGGAGTGAATGGGGAAAAGCACTACCTATCGCGGGTAATTGAACCCGGCGATGTTGCAGGCTCTATGTGTGAAAGGGGCTTTATACTTACCCTTGGGGTTCGCTGTCTGGCTCTTTGATTTCTCAGCTCATTTTGGTAAAGGCCTGGAGCCTCAGAAACAGTGATTTATTCATTTAAGGTGTATTAAACACTGATGTTGTCAGAGAGGAGCAGCTGATACTGCCATGCCAGCGCTCTGCTTATCTCTTGTTTGGGACATTATGTCTGGTCTCCAGTGCATTCAATCAATGGGAGTCTCCAGGAGAATGATTGTAAGATTAGTGTAAGAATTTCCACAGCCTTGGGACTGCCTCCTCATAGTGCGACGCCAATCTAACGCTTCCGACTCACAGGACCAACCCGTTACTGTATTTTAAGCCGTGAATGCAGTTTAGAAAATTCAGTAATGACGCCAGGGGTGGTGTGATTGGATTCCTTATGGGAAATTTTTGTGCTGTGGACAAGTCTTGCGATGAGCACATATCCCCTGCATTTCCATAGACGTATGATATTTGCACTTGTAAAAACACCTTTTTTAAATTTTTTTTTTAACAATTTTTTTAAAACTAAAAAAATTGGCCCTACTATTACGCTGAATACCCAGCTTAATAGTGGGATTAATTACATAATAGAGTGGCTTGTGGAGAAAAAGCTGGTTTATCCAGCCCCTTGGGTAGAATGAGTTTTACTACACTACAGTTGACTGTTGCTGCAATAAACTGTTATTGCATTCCGTTTTTTTTAGTCTGGTTCAATATGTTACTGCACAGCGTAAACACGGGTCACATTTTCCACTGTTCTGGTCAGAAGTGAAGTCAAGGCGTGATGTGTATGACAACAGCCGTTTTTCAGCAAGTGAGGAATTGCCAATCTTCCTCGTGATAACGGGGACCCGCTTTGGATGTGCTGATTCAGTGTTCACACACTGATAAGCAGGGGCTTGGTTCCTTTGTTTTGGGTATAACTGGGAAAACAGGCTAATTACTCACCCACTGCACCCTGGGTAAAGCTAGCACGCTTTGTAGCTGTGCTTTCAGTTGCATTGTTAAGTGACGCATTTGACTTAACATCCCGCTAAGTCTTTTGATGTACAGGAAGGTTATATTTATTTTTACATGTATATGTTTTTCTCCACAAAGAGAAAGGCAGTTGTCCGTGGAGGGTCACAGATTCGCTTCCCATTACAATCAATACAGCTGTATATAAGCACTGAATCCTCTGAGCCCATAGTGGCTGGTCATTCTTTAAAAAATATTTAAATAAACAGGAGCGAGAGAATCATTCTGACAGCTTGTTCTCCGCCTCATCCCCCTCTCTCTTCCCTCCACCCATCCCTCCCTCCCTCTCTCCTTTAGGCCTGAACTATCCTAATAGAAAAACACCACTTACAACCAGTTAAACTTCAACAGCTTCAATTTCATTCGGCTGCAGGGCATTTCTGAGCTCTGGGTGCATTCTGTGCGCGATACGTTGTCAGCTACAAAGGCGATAGCGATTACGCTTTATTGAACCGCAGAGGGGATCAGCGGCAGATAAGCTTACGCCCTAGTTATTGTTATGATTATTATTGTGATTATGAAAAGCGTTACTCTATAAGGGGGTAGTATATTGGATTTAAAATCTGCAGCCAAGATGGTGAGGAAGAGGAGAATGCCAGGTGTGTGGAGCCCATCACTCTCTCACTCACTATATCACTCACTATCACTCTCTCACTCTCTCTCACTCACTATCTCACTCTTTCACTCACTCACAGTCTCACTCTTTCACTCACTCTCACTCTCACTATCACTCACTCTCATAGTCTCACTCTTTCACTCTAACTCTCTCACTCATTCTCACTGTGTCTCTCTCTGTCTCTTTTTCTCTCTTTCATTCTCACTCTCTCTCTCTCTCTCACACACACACACACACACACACACACACACACTCTTATTTCTCTTCCTTATCTCTGTCTGCCTCTCTCCTTCTCTCTTCCCTTTTCCCCTCTCTGATTGTAAATTACACAGTAAATTGTACCCTGAGGCTGAATGCACACGGGCGTGCAAACTTTAATCTGCCATAGTGCTTAGCTTAGCTGTGTCACACGCAGTATCAAACTGCCTCTCGGATATTTACCCGACTTAGCCTTCATCTCCCCCTCCTCTTCCTCTTTTCATCTCCCAGCCTCCCCACAAGACTGTAGCTTTCAAGTCCCACGGCCTTCCTTGTGAGGAGTAACTCTTTATGTTTAAACAATTCTGTTGGGCTTCAGATGTGGTGAAAGGATGCTGCCAAAATGAAAATTATCCATAGTTTGGGATTAGCTTGCATGTTAGTATCAGGTCTCAGCAGATTTATTCTTCAAAACCCAACCCCCACCGCGCTCATACACACACCAACATGTTGCGGTTAGACTGAACCTGGGAGAGCTGCCTGCTGCCTTTAACCCTGAATAGGCATGTCCAATTAATTGTCTCTGTTTGAGAATGCCGATGTAGTTTTCAGACAGCTCTATAAACTATGCTTGTTCACTCCTGTACTTGAAGCACAGTAACATCTGTAGCTGGTGCTTGTGCAAATTTCATGATTGACTTAATTGAATAATGAGGTTGAATGCTGAAATGGATCAGCCCTTGTTGTGCAGCCCTGCAGTAGCTTCACACTTTGTGCTCAGTGTTGACAGCCTGTTATTAAGTGATTCTACACACAAATTAAAGATTGACTCATCGATTCATTTCTCCTGCCAACAATGGGGAGTTTCCCCAGCCTGTTCAAGCAAAGTCAGACTTACCTGTCATCTGCACAGGTTACGGGCGGTCTCACTCTAGCGCAGTACCCCCCAAAACTTACCTTTCACCTGCACAGGTTAAAGGCAGTTTTCCTCTAGAACAGTACCCCCCAATCTCATTTTTACATTTTCATAGCCCCCCCCCCCCCCCAAATTGTCTATGCTCAGTGTTGGGTACCGGTGCTCTGAATCCATAAAGCAGGCAAGATAAAAATGCCTCCCAACAAATAAAAAATAAAAATAGAAAGTACAAATCTGAGACAGCCGGGAGGTTGCTTCTACATACACGATGATGTCAGGGGGGGGGGGTCACATGACTGGAGATGGGCCTCCTGTGGCCAGGTAAAGCCTGCTGTAGATCAGGTGTTAATCCTGTTCAATTAGTTAATCGCGGAAAACCAGGCAACGGCCGCATAATTTGTCTGCTTCCTTTTAATCAGCTAAAGAAGAACTGAAGTGTACCCCCACCCCCACCCACACCACTTCAATAATTCACAGGAAGTGTTTTCGGATGGTAGTGATGGGCTGGGTTGTGGGGGGGGGGTGCTGTGGTTTGGAATCCTGCCTTGAAGGGGGAGGGGGCTGGGGGCGGAGAATATTGCATAATTTAGAGAGAAAAAAAAGAACTTAAGAGCCTTAGTAATGAAGGTGGGGCGAGCCTCTCTGTTGACTTCAGAACAGCCTGTACTTTTAAGGCCGTGTTTTTGACTGATGTAGGTACAGCACAGACCGTGCCTCGCCATCCGCTGTGCCGTCAGGAGGAAGATCATGAGTCCCGCGTTGCATTTATTACAGAAACTGAGTTTGTGTCTCTCCCCGTTAGCCTGGCCCTTGGAGTGCTGTTCTCGCTGGCAGGCTGTCTAAATGCATTTCTATGCTCTTTGATCTTAGTAAAGCAATGCGAGTGAAAGGCGTCTACCCACTGCCTGCCCAACCATTAATACTCATTTCTCATTTTCAAGTTTTTATTGTTGCGGGTATGGTTCTTCACTGGCCTTGATTTTCAAAGCCAACACTTCAGTATATATTCTCTCATGAATCTAGTTGTTATTAATTTTATTAAAATTTTTTTATTTTTTTATTTTTTTTACTTTTGTGGTTTTGGATTTTTTTTTTTCCCCTTGCTTTGTAGCTTTGGGGTCTGGGGAAAAATTGCAATTAACATTTTGGTGTGCAAATTATATCCTTTATTAACAACAGTTTACTTAACCCTTTGAAGAGTAGGATTTTTGGAATGTTTTTTTGCTCAAAATTCTAAGTCAGTGTTCTAGAACGTTCATTTCTTTTAGTTACCAGTAGTGATTGTTTCATCAGCATTAGAATGTTCAGTTAAGAACATTCTAATGATATATTTGTGATCTTACACCTTAGAAAGTTAAAGGCAGATCCTAATGTAAAAAAAACAAGCAGCTGTGAACTCTTTTTTTATAAATACTACATGCATTTCAGCATTCAGAGATTTAGTCACAACATCCTGCAAAGGTCTGCTCTCAGCATTTTTAGTTGAGGCTAAAAGATTCAACCATTTTGGCACGTTGCCTTCATCAGTGAAGTGCATTAATGAAGTTAAAATGTCAGGGCAAAACATGCAATGCAATTTCTGGTAGGGGGAAAAGGGCCCAAAAGGAGCGCTGTTTATATTGCACAGGGACACTTGTACCTTCTCCTTGCCTTCATTGATTTTGAATAATCAATAATTCATAAATAATTCCTTTAATAAACATGTTTCTTTTTTTCTGCCTGGAATATTGGAAACAGTTACCACAAGTGGCACCAAATTGCCATTCGAAATTCCCATTAGATTCTGTCCTGAAATAGATTAATAGCTTTTCATTACATTACATTACAGTCCTGCTCTTTCCATTTTCACAGAGACAGAAACACAGACATGGGAAATGCAGCAGAGTAGTATAGTGCTAGTATAGGGCTCAGCCTGTAAGGTAGAGGTTGCAGGTTTAAATCCAAAGTGGGACACTGCTGGGTAAAGAGCGTCTGTGAAATTAATAATATAATAATAATAATAATTAATAAAGTTAAGCAAGTTAAAATGGAGGATTTCTGTTCTAACTGGGACAGTGATGCTTTTGTAGTCATTACTGTCATTTGTGCCTGTGAATAAGACCCCGTTTCTAAAATGCAATTCAATGTTTATAATTTGGATGCAGATGAACCAATCTGGTGCAAGATGATATGACCATTAAATCATGTGATCTGCTGAGTTGATGTCACCCCTGGTCTGCCTGTTTGGTTTAGCAGTATTGCAAGTTTTTTGCCTTACAATGAACTAGATGGCTATCCAAATGCTGTTACAGTGCCTTAATTTTACCACTGGATGGCAAGTGGAACGAACAAGGAAGTGTGTCAAAGTAGTCACAACCCCTAATAAGTATGCATATTTATATATCTTATAACCTAGTCAAAATATCAACTGACACTAAAAATAACCGAAGTACTTGGGCAGTATCCACTGCAAAGTACAAATAAACTGTCCTTTTTGACTTTTTGTTTTAAACAGACTCCCTTATCCAGGGATACACATACACAGCTTATGTTCACGTTATACAGATAGTTATTGAAGAGTATGTTTTTTTTGGAATGTTTGCAAGTTTTATTTTGGTTTGATAATTCAACTATATGCTTTATTAACACGTGGTAAGAGTAGGTAACTTTGAAGAGTATGTTTTTTTTGGAATGTTGTTTTCAAAACAGTGCCCCAATAGAAATCTGACCATGTGAGTTGCAAGCCCAAGCAACCTCTATTAGACTGTATCAGCACCACGGACAGCTCCATAATATAAGTATGGTGGGCGAGTTTGTCTGTGCACTCACGTGTTGCTCTGTGGACATTGCTGCACTAATATGTATTTAAGACGGCTGGTGCTGCTGCTGGCAACTTTCATGATTTTGCATTACTTCAATTATTATTTATTGTACATGCCGTATGCCGTCTTCCTTGTCGCATATGTATTTGGTGGATGACACAGCCTGGCCATACCGGTTTGGGGCAGTCTTCAGTAGTCTCCACATCCACAGTGACGTACCCAGGTAATATAAAAATTGTATACAGCAATTTCATACTTGGTACTTAATGAATACACTCACTGCTCCCCCGTGCGAGTGACTTCAATTATTTATTGTGTAGAGCATTGCATTCATGTTTCAGCATAGTTACTCAGAGCAAGGTGTTCCAGAAGGGACTCGCTGCAAAGTCCTTCTGCAATTAAAGCTCTTTGAATCTATGACTACACAAGAGGCAATAAGCATTCAGAGAAGCAAACAACCCCAGATTTAACGCTGGTGATTTTTATAAATGTGTATTTTATGCAGATCATAATAAACTCAGGCTGGGGAAAGGGATGGGTGGGATTCTCCCAGAGGAATTAATACTGTGTTCTGCTCTTGGGAATATCCGGAAAAATGGAATCCTACAAAGCTGCAGTAATTATCCTGCTGATAAAAGAAATATGCTAATATAAAGTCTATATTTGTTTTGGAACACAATTTATATATTTAATTGGGTGGTCACACATTCCACTGTCTACTTTAGGCAAAATATGTCTAGCTAAAAGCACCTTTAATGACTGGTTAATATGTGTATTGTTATAAAAAAAAAAGTATGAGCTTCCTCTTAACTTTACAAAGCAGAGAATTTGACACAGCCCAGGCAGTTAAAAATGGACAAGTTTCCCTTCTTATGAGAGACTGTTGTTGTTGTGCATATTTAATATAAATATATTTTTAGGGCTTTTAAAATTGAAGTGCCCATGCCACTGGTTTGTGCATGGCACTTGGACAAACCAATATCGATTCTTAAAATCTTGAAATAAATACAGAGAGAGGTGATCGATATCAAAGGAAGCAATATTCTATTAGTGATCAATTAGGAAGGTACAGTGCTGAAATGTGTAGTGTTAAAATGTGTAGTGCTGAAATGTGTAGTGTTAAAATTTGTAGTGTCGAAATGCGTAATGCTGAAATGTGTAGTGCTTAAATGTGCAGAATGCTGTGTCCCGCCAGGGATTTGAACCCATCTCAATCCGAGCAGCAGCTCCAGTCCTTTAGCCGTTGAGCCTGTTGGACTGTTCTGTGTGTAGCTCTGCCTCTTTCCCCAAACACCTTGCAAGTTTAATCTTCAAAACCGCACCCTACACCCTGTTTGTTAGGCTAACTGGTAGTGGGCCCATTACCGTGACTACGAGACACCCTCTACCTTGCCCCAGGCCAGTTCATGCCCACAACCCAGAATATATATTGTATAAGTCAATATAATGGACAAAATCAGTGTTTGGCCAGAGGGGGGTGGGGGGGTTATTGAGGATGCGTTTTATGAGAGAACTAATTATGAAATCGCCTGCCTTTGGATGTGGAGAAATATCACCGTGGCAACATCAACAATACCATAGAATCGAATGGAATAACTCTTATTTGACCCAGGGCGAACTTGAGGAACAGAACACAGTAATGTTATGGTATTTCCCACAAGGTAATGGGGCAGAACACGATGACACTTAACGACCCCTAGATTAGATGATCCGCAGAGCAAGAATTATATTGAAGACGATTGTGAAATAGGCTGTGGATAATTCTATAAGACGGGTTAAGACTGGCATGATATTTAAATGTAATTTGAGTGTTTTACTTTATTATGTTGCAGATCTGATGTTATTCTGTTACTGTGATAGGTATGGGACTGCTCCACACTGCAACAGTCTCATTGGATCCTCATTAAAAGGGCATTGGACATTTTCAGAAATATGCTCCACTTCTTTTAATTCACGCCACACCAAACAAGGTTTCCACCTTTGCAGAAATCCCCTAAAAGAGGTGGAGCCCAGCGGAGCTTCCGGAACGCTGTCTCACTGTTGCCTCAAAGTTCTTTTTTTTAACGGTTCGATTGTGATGTCACAGATCATTCTGTAGAAAACCCCAAAGTCTGCTGCTTCTGATCCCACAGAGTAATTTCCTGGCCATTATATCAATGTCCGCACTGGATTATTGATATTTCTGTCACAGAGATTTACGATGGTAAATAACATTATGGAACGACACAGAAAGTGAGGAAATGGAAGAACGCCCAAGGGGGTGATAAACGGTGGTGTGTGCTTGTGTGTGTGTATGTTTCATTGACACCACAGTAGGATTTTTGTATCACTTCCGTGCTTGACATGGTTGATTTTCCCCCCTAGGATAGATGATAAAAGATCACTGGCTATATCAATATATGGGAGAGTGTATCTGGTCAATATCTGGAATATATTCCAGAGTGCCGCAAACTGAAATAAATGAATGGCAAACAGACGCATATAAATGAACAGTGTTGCAAGACCACGCGGCTGGCTGAATGTCTGTGTGTGTGTGTCGCTCAGCGTGCTACCGCAGCAATGAAAGTGACAGATCGGCTCTTTAAGAGCGGAGATTAGGCACAAATGATCCCGCCGTCTCGCTCGCGCTTGATTGGTTGATGATGCCGAGTCCTCGCTGAGACCCGGAGCCGCTCCGCTGGTTTAGTCTCATTTTTGACGGAATGTTCGTCTCGTGGCTTCGGGGCTTTCGCGGCAGCGTGGGCACAATGCTACGCCGCGCTTCACCCCCCCCCCCCGCTTGCTGTTTCCGCGGTTTCCATTAACACAGCGCTGGCGGTACGCTTTTTCGGCTTTAGCGACCCAGGCGGCGCCCCCCCCCCCCCTCGCCCGAGTAGCACCACACCCTTCGTGCTCTTCCACGCCACCTTCCCTCCCAATCGTAATTATCTGTGCAGGGCTGTGTCAGCAAGACGCAGGGAAAAAAGAATCCGCTAATTGTTACTCCCCTCCAGCCAAACATGTATAGATCTTTTTGGTTCAGGAAAAATTATCTTTACTTCCCTTATTTCTGTAATACATTTTTCATATTTCAGTTATGAGTGGGAGTTTTCATCCCACTCATAAGCAATTTGGATTGCTTGTTTCCTTGAATGAAAGGAGCATTTACGCAAAATTCATAATAATTAATTGGATTTATATTCTGCCCGTCTTATACATCTAAGTAGTACGCCTCAGTTGGGGTGCTGTGGGGATAGGTTTTCTTTCACCAGTTAAACTGTAGGATGGGCTGGACTGTCACAGTTGGGGAATTTTGCAGAGGTTCTTGTGGCGCCCCCCTGGACTTCACTAAATAATAGAAGTATCTCTGACTGCTGCAAGTCAGGATTAACATTTATTGATTTTTGTTTGTCCATAAGACAGCTGCCTCTGCCTCCTCAAGTGTTTGTAATTCCACCTGGAGCTTCAGTTGGGGAACTCTTCCAGCAGGGACATTGTAAATAAGGTTTCCTGGAAGTTTTCCTACCATTAAGGCTCAAATACTATTGCCAGGAAGGCCATATTAGGCCTCAAAGGCCTTGTAATATCATTTAGTTTGTTATTCCAGTGAAAAAAAGGGAATTTGAATTGTGAATGTGGTCCTTTATGTTATTTTCTGAATCATCAGAAATGCTTGCAATGTAAAAGAAATCTGCCATTTCAACACTTTTCCCTCGCAGCATTCTTTACCGTCAGGGATGTTGCTGGTACGTTTGTATGCAACATTCCTGGAACATTTTCCTGTGACATCCTGGGAACAACCCCCCACCTCCCCTCCCCAAACAGTTTCAGAGAAGATCTATCTAGAATGTTCCACAACATTCTTGATTCTATTTTTGTATTTTTTTGTTTTGTTGTTGACCTTTTTCGCACCATCAGCAATTTGAGCAGCAGCCTGACTGCTTGCGGTAGGGGAAGTCAATTAGCCGCCTGCGCGTCTTTCCACTTTTGGGAAGAGCAGCGTTTAAATTTCCGCCCGGGGGAGGATTGATGCGTAATTAGCCGCGGTTTAGTTTCTACGCGCTATGGGGGCTTTTCTCTCTGCTTAGTGGTGTGGAGTCGCCGGGCAGCTGGCTGTCTGTTCAGAGTACCCTGCCATATGGCCACCGCAGGAGTCTGTTGTCTGTCGCCTCCGTAGGGTGATGGATTACACTTCCCAGAGACGGCACGCCACCGATCAGCAATCAAACTGCAGTCACTGACAGGGGGTCCAATTATAGCCCCTCCCTCTCGCATAATATATCAGACTCCGCCCCCTCCCGAACAAAAAGCGAAGAAAAACTGAGGAATC
>CM056381.1:5992030-5997030 GCA_029718625.1 Synaphobranchus kaupii | reverse complement strand
AGGCGCTGGTGTCGGCAAGATGAAGAAACATGAAAAAAGAGATGACTTGATGACTTACAGCCATTTTACCAACCATGTATTCCACAATGTTCCAGCATAATTTACAGCTAAATCTAGTCCCACCCCCCAATTCCCATAGAGATCCGTTCAAATGCAGACGTAATACTATTGCTTGTAAGAGTACCAGAAAATAAGATATCAAGTCTTTTGATGTTGTTGGGTCACAGAGATCAGAGATCAGGAAGTCATGGCATGCAAAGGATATGCGACCAAATATTAAAAATGATTACTTTATTCTACATTATGTTAAACTGTCTCAAATTAAAGATCTGCACTTCAACCTCATTGTCATTGTATCCTTTCAAACTTAAAGTGCTAGAGTACAGAACCAAAATAACAACGAGATAATCAATGTTATTCACTTCACCTGTCAGTGGTTTTAATGTTGTGGCTAATCAGTGTATATACGTATCAACCCCAGTTAGCCTAGCCTACTGTAATGTACTGATCTATATCATCCCCAGTTTGCCTAGCCTACTGTAATATACTGATCTATATCATCCACAGTTAGCCTAGCCTACTGTAATATACTGATCATCCACAGTTAGCCTAGCCTACTGTAATATACTGATCTATATCATCCCCAGTTAGCCTAGCCTACTGTAATATACTGATGTATATCATCCCCAGTTAGCCTAGCCTACTGTAATATACTGATGTATATCATCCCCAGTTAGCCTAGCCTACTGTAATATACTGATCTATATCATCCCCAGTTAGCCTAGCCTACTGTAATATACTGATGTATATCATCCCCAGTTAGCCTAGCCTACTGTAATATACTGATGTATATCATCCCCAGTTAGCCTAGCCTACTGTAATATACTGATGTATATCATCCCCAGTTAGCCTAGCCTACTGTAATATACTGATCTATATCATCCCCAGTTAGCCTAGCCTACTGCAATATACTGATCTATATCATCCACAGTTAGCCTAGCCTACTGTAATATACTGATCTATATCATCCACAGTTAGCCTAGCCTACTGTAATATACTGATCTATATCATCCCAGTTAGCCTAGCCTACTGTACTATACTGATCTATATCATCCCCAGTTAACCTAACCTACTGTAATATACTGATCTATATCATCCCCAGTTAGCCTAGCCTACTGTAATATACTGATCTATGTCATCCCCAGTTAGCCTAGCCTACTGTAATATACTGATCTATATCATCCCCAGTTAGCCTAGCCTACTGTAATATACTGATCTATATCATCCCCAGTTAGCCTAGCCTACTGTACTATACTGATCTATATCATCCCCAGTTAGCCTAGCCTACTGTACTATACTGATCTATATCATCCCCAGTTAGCCTAGCCTACTGTAATATACTGATCTATATCATCCCCAGTTAGCCTAGCCTCCAGCAGCGTTTGTGGTTGCCCAGTGGGAGCCAGGTCAGGCTGCTCTATGGACGCTTCAGACACCATTGTAATAACATCCCCTTCTGGGCTGTTGCTATTTTGGGGCGGATACTGGCCCTGCTGTGGCGCTTTGAACCAGCCCCCCTCCCCCCTCTGGTCGGGCCGCTGCAGGCTGCGTGTCAGCTATACCAGCCCCCCCCCCCCTCTGGTCGGGCCGCTGCAGGCTGCGTGTCGGCTATACCAGCCCCCCCCCCCCCTCTGGTCGGGCCGCTGCAGGCTGCGTGTCGGCTATACCAGCCCCCCCCCCCCTCTGGTCGGGCCGCTGCAGGCTGCGTGTCAGCTATACCAGCCCCCCCCCCCCCTCTGGTCGGGCCGCTGCAGGCTGCGTGTCGGCTATACCAGCCCCCCCCCCCCCTCTGCTGGTCGGGCCGCTGCAGGCTGCGTGTCGGCTATACCAGCCCCCCCCCCCCCCCTCTGGTCGGGCCGCTGCAGGCTGCGTGTCGGCTATACCAGCCCCCCCCCCCCCTCTGGTCGGGCCGCTGCAGGCTGCGTGTCAGCTATACCAGCCCCCCCCCCACTCTGGTCGGGCCGCTGCAGGCTGCGTGTCGGCTATTTGAGTGGATCGGCCCGGACAGTTCTGTCATTTGCAAAACAAATGGGTTTTGTCAGCCAGCCCAATTCCGCCTTTTCGTCTCAGTTACCCCCCCCCCCCCTGCAGCCAGGACACTGGCTCCAAAAACACTTCCACACACCCCCAGCCCCTGGATCTGACACGTTTGTATCAACATCATAACACCACAGGCTTTGGGCCGGACTCCCCCTTCCTGGGCACCCCAAAAACCTCTTCATCCCACAGAAAGCACTCGGCCTCCTTCAAACTGAAATACCGCTTACAACTCATCTCTTCCACGAGGAGACATGCAGAGGAGACGAGGTGGTGCATTGAGGAGACACGCAGAAGAGACGCATCGAGGAGACATGCAGAGGAGACGAGGTGGTGCATTGAGGAGACACGCAGAAGAGACGCATCGAGGAGACATGCAGAGGAGACGAGGTGGTGCATTGAGGAGACACACAGAAGAGACGCATCGAGGAGACATGCAGAGGAGACGAGGTGGTGCATTGAGGAGACATGCAGAGGAGACGAGGTGGTGCATTGAGGAGACACACAGAGGAGACACACATAGGAGTCGAGGTGGTGCATTGAGGAGACACACAGAGGAGACACACAGAGGAGACACACATAGGAGACGAGGTGGTGCATTGAGGAGACACACAGAGGAGACACACAGAGGAGACGAGGTAGTGCATTAGCTGCCGGACCTGAACATGCACCGGGGGGATGTGGGCCAACAGGCCTCTACCAACTCCCGTCAAAACCACCAGTCAACATCAAAGCTAATCTTTGCGCACGCTGCGCTAGAACCGCGCCAGGAGACAAGCTGCAGATACGGCCATAAATCAGTGCCACATTTACTCATAGAGAGCTGCTACCAGGACCCACAATGCATCACTCACCTGGGCATGTGGCTAATTCGTTTCATGTTCAGTCCAGTTCAGGTCAGTTTATTGGTCATTTGAAATTAATACATCAGAATTATTTGCCATGGGCTCTCACAATAAAAATTCTTTAAATAAATTAATGAATACGCAGTCATATACAGTATATATCAAACAATTAAATCGACAGCCTCATAACAAAAGTGCCTAAGTCATTTTTTGGACATTTTGAGATTTTCTGCCTAAATCACTTGATTTATCATTCGTCAACAGTGTAAAAATGCTCAAGTCACTGCAGGTCGCTGTGCACTTCCTGAACCGCTTTATGCTATTCTGCCTAAATCCACGATTTGATTTAGGCAGATTTATTTTTGACTTAGGCAATTTTGCGATGACTTATGCAATTGTTATTTTTGACTTAGGCAATTTTTACAACCTTTCAAAATGGCCGACGCTCACAAAGTGAAGTCCAGCAGGAAGAATCCATGAAGGGTCAGTCTTTTGCCTAAGTCATGTATATAAATGCCTAAGTCCCACTCAGTTTTCAATATTTTTGCCTAAGTCATCATTAGCCATTATGTAATCATAATACAAAGTCACATGATCTGTATTTCATTTAGCAGCCATTGATATGTGTTTGTAAAAGAAAGAGTTAATAAATACTCATTGACTGTCGAAATATAATTTGGCTTGACATGAACGCCTTAGACACTAGTCCCCCCCCCACTCCACACTCCACCACCACCTCTTTAACAGTCCCCCCCCCCCCCCCCCCCCCCCCACCCCCCCAAAAAAAAACATCTCCACCTTCAACCCCTCCACCTCACAAAGCCAAAGCTCCATCTTATACTTATCACTCCGTCTGGTCCCTAACCCATCCCCCATAATGCAACACTCTCACAGTTTACTGCCTGCCAGGCCTCTCCAGTCCCTGATATCAGTCAGCATCACCCCCCCCACCCCCCCCCCCCCCCTCTCCCCTCCCCTCCCTCCTCAATGAAGAAAAATAACTGCTATTAGCACCAAGTGAGGACTGCCCTTTTCCGTTTAAACACTGTCCTCTTAGACAAGACTGCTTCAGTAGCCACCCTCACTGATCAACATGACATCATAATACAGTAGTCATAAATAGCAGCCCGTGTAATTTATGTTTTTAATCTCAGATTTGTGTAGACTAAGCAAAATGTGGGCATTCAGCTTTCTTATTTATGTCTCTCTTTTTTGTTTGCATGTAGGCATCAGTCTTAATATTAATGCAAAAAAATTATAATAAATTATATTAATACTAATAATAAAATCTCCAACACATACCATGTTTTTGCATGTCTTTGACGTCCTCCACTAGTTATTTCCAACATCAGATTCACATTTAATGCAAATAAGTTTAACTTACACTCCTGCCTAAAACGACTCACAAAATACCGTCTACATCCAAGTGAAAATACAGAGGGTATTTTAATGAACCGTTGGTTCCGCTCTTTATGGTGTAAGATCACAACCATGTGATTAGAATGTTCTTGACTGAACATTCTAATGCTGATGAAACAGCCACTACTGGTAACTGAGAGCAAGGAGTTCTAGAACACTCACTTAGAATTTTGAAAAGACAAACATTCCAAAAAACCAAAGGGTTCAGGGTTAAGTGGAATTTGAATGTATGGGCATAAAAGAATGGTGACGAAGTTCATGTAGTTCTCTTAGCTGTGCTTTGCTGGGGTGTACATTTAGTACAGAGGACTGCAATATCATATCCAGACTGCTGCATTATGGGGACATATTAGGAGCATGTGAATGACATTCTCCTACTGTGAGGTAAGGGACTAGGTAGAGTTAGCAGTAAATCTCATGCCTGTCATGGAATTTTGACTGAAGAGGCGCTCTGGACCATACCGGATATTAAGAGGAGCAATATTTCAACTTGACCTTAAACTGACCCGAGTATTGATGCAGTTTTATTTTTATCAAATCTTCTCTCTGGGGATATAGAGGTGTACATGTGATCCAGATCATGTCAGTCAGACCACAGGCTGCGTTCATTTCATTTACGTTTTGAGCGCTTAACAGACG
>CM056381.1:5952030-5987030 GCA_029718625.1 Synaphobranchus kaupii | reverse complement strand
AGAGGGGAGATTACAGCCCAAACCTCCAGAGCACTGAGGCAGTGGAGAGGGGAGATTACAGCCCAAACCTCCAGAGCACTGAGGCAGTGGAGAGGGGAGATTACAGCCCAAACCTCCAGAGCACTGAGGCAGTGGAGAGGGGAGATTACAGCCCAAACCTCCAGAGCACTGAGGCAGTGGAGAGGGGGGATTACAGCCCAAACCTCCAGAGCACTGAGGCAGTGGAGAGGGGGGATTACAGCCCAAACCTCCAGAGCACTGAGGCAGTGGAGAGGGGGGATTACAGCCCAAACCTCCAGAGCACTGAGGCAGTGGAGAGGGGGGATTACAGCCCAAACCTCCAGAGCACTGAGGCAGTGGAGAGGGGAGATTACAGCCCAAACCTCCAGAGCACTGAGGCAGTGGAGAGGGGGGATTACAGCCCAAACCTCCAGAGCACTGAGGCAGTGGAGAGGGGGGATTACAGCCCAAACCTCCAGAGCACTGAGGCAGTGGAGAGGGGAGATTACAGCCCAAACCTCCAGAGCACTGAGGCAGTGGAGAGGGGAGATTACAGTCCAAACCTCCAGAGCACTGAGGCAGTGGAGAGGGGGGATTACAGCCCAAACCTCCAGTGCAATGAGGCAGTGGAGAGGGGAGATTACAGCCCAAACCTCCAGAGCACTGAGGCAGTGGAGAGGGGAGATTACAGCCCAAACCTCCAGAGCACTGAGGCAGTGGAGAGGGGAGATTACAGCCCAAACCTCCAGAGCACTGGGGCAGTGGAGAGGGGGGATTACAGCCCAAACCTCCAGAGCACTGAGGCAGTGGAGAGGGGAGATTACAGCCCAAACCTCCAGTGCACTGAGGCAGTGGAGAGGGGAGATTACAGCCCAAACCTCCAGAGCACTGGGGCAGTGGAGAGGGGAGATTACAGCCCAAACCTCCAGAGCACTGAGGCAGTGGAGAGGGGGGATTACAGCCCAAACCTCCAATGCACTGGAGCAGTGGAGAGGGGAGATTACAGCCCAAACCTCCAGAGCACTGAGGCAGTGGAGAGGGGAGATGAGATGATGATCCGGGACACCTGAGATTAAGGTGAGTCTCTCTCATCTCCGCCTGCACCTCAGGTGTCTCGCATAGACCTAATATTCCCACAGAGACGTTCCCGTCCGCAGCACGTCTCCAGGGTATCTGCAGGTGGGGGGGAAAGTGCAGTAAATCTAACGTCTGACCTCCTCACAGATAATGATCATAACTTCTTAATAACGGCTCACCTGGATGTGAGTGTCTTTGTGATGAATAGTGCATGTGTGTATTAAACTGTGTCTGCTATAACTGGAGCTAAAACAAGGAATATTTATTTAAATTTAGAAATAAAAAAAACAAATAGATAATTAATTTTTTTATACATAAAAAAGCTGCATGTGTGTGGTGTGTTTGTGTGCCTGTATACCCCATATACCCCATATACCCCATATACCCCATATACAAACGGGGAATATTCTGTTTCAGCTTTAACTCTGTACCCCATTTCAGCTTCTAGCTTTAATACCCCGCTTCAGCTCTAATTCTGTACCCCTGTTTCAGCTTTCAGCTTTAATAATGGGTACAGGTTTGGGGAGTGATTCGTGTATGAAACCCAGAGGTCCTAGTTTGATCTTTAGTGGCGGTTTGTCTCAGGAAGTTTGCCAGCGGAAAAGTTGGAAGAGAGAAATTATGAGCGAGTTTCACGGCTGTGGAAGAATGGGTTCCAGCCGAGAGGAAGAGGAAGAGCCGAGAGGAAGACGTTATTTTGTTGGCGTATCTGGGTTTATAAAGTATATCTATCACTACTGTGTTCAATTATACCTCATTTTTACACAAGTCAAGGAGACGAAAAACCAAGTAAAAAGTAGCAATATTTACTTTGCACATTTAATAATGACGTACATTTAAGCCTAGCTTTCTCCTGTCCGGTGTTCCAGCACACATCACATGCATGTACACAGAGCCATCACTCCACCATGTTGCTAGATTTAAAAAAATTATAAATACTATAATATTTTATGAATTATCCATATTTCTACAAGGTATGTTGTAAAAGTTGATGTGGATGTTAAAGTTTTTGTTTTTTATTTGATTCAGATCAGCCAATCACAGCAGTCGGTGTCGCAGTCAGACTTATGGCCTGCTGCCAGTGTTTTACGTGTCACGTGACTGGCGGTTTATGGCGGTCGTTCAGCGCAGGCGTGACCGTCGAACGCGCTAATGTTCTCCGTCTGCTCAGCTCCTGGTAATCGGTGAGGGTTATTACAGGGCCAAGAGGCCCGACCTGCTGCCATGACGACCTGGGCGGGGCGAGGGGACCTGGGATCTGTGAGGAGTGACAGGAGGCGGGCGGGTTAACCCGGGTACACCAGAGATCTGAGCTTTCTCTCTCACTCACTCTGTTTCTCTCTCTCCCTCTTTCTGTTTCTCTCTCTCCCTCTTTCTGTTTCTCTCTCTCCCTCTTTTTGTTTCTCTCTCTCCCTCTTTCTGGATGACTGTGAGTGAACTTATTTATTTTCCCTTTTTTGTTCTGTGTGTGTTTTACTTTTTGTTGTTGTTTATGGGTGTATTTTCTGTTTCTAGCTGGTTTCTCAGGGCTCTGAGTTTTCTTTGAGGTCTCCAAACATGGAGACTTAAACAGGGAGACTTAAACAGGGAGACTTAAACATGGAGACTTAAACAGGGAGACTTAAACAGGGAGACTTAAACAGGGAGACTTAAACATGGAGACTTAAACAGGGAGACTTAAACATGGAGACTTAAACAGGGAGACTTAAACAGGGAGACTTAAACATGGAGACTTAAACAGGGAGACTTAAACAGGGAGACTTAAACATGGAGACTTAAACATGGAGACTTAAACAGGGAGACTTAAACATGGAGACTTAAACAGGGAGACTTAAACATGGAGACTTAAACAGGGAGACTTAAACATGGAGACTTAAACAGGGAGACTTAAACATGGAGACTTAAACATGGAGACTTAAACATGGAGACTTAAACAGGGAGACTTAAACATGGAGACTTAAACAGGGAGACTTAAACATGGAGACTTAAACATGGAGACTTAAACATGGAGACTTAAACATGGAGACTTAAACATGGAGACTTAAACAGGGAGACTTAAACATGGAGACTTAAACATGGAGACTTAAACAGGGAGACTTAAACATGGAGACTTAAACAGGGAGACTTAAACATGGAGACTTAAACATGGAGACTTAAACATGGAGACTTAAACAGGGAGACTTAAACATGGAGACTTAAACAGGGAGACTTAAACATGGAGACTTAAACAGGGAGACTTAAACAGGGGGCCTTAAAAAGTCTAAGTCTCCCTCTCCCTCTCTCTCTCAAATTCAAATTCAAATGTGCTTCATTTTCATGACGAGTAAACTTGTGCTGCAAATGCATTGACACATAAAACAACCCCCCCCCCCCCCCCCCCCACCCCATATACATAGAGAACACACACAAAATCACAAAATCTCTTTCTCTCTCTCTCTCTCTTTCTGTCTTTCTCTCTCACTCACCTTTTTTCTATGGAAAAATGCATCAACCCATCTGTGGTACCAATATGTATATAACATACCAAAACACACGCACGCACACACGCACAGACCCTCTCTCTCAAAGACATGAACACACATGCACACACGCACACACCCCCACACACACACACACACATTCACAAATGCATAATACATAGGCCTACACACCATCCTGGGATAGCCAGAGGCTTGGCCAGTTCTAATTAGCCTTATCAAAGTATAGATCAGAATTGATTTATGTCTACACCAAGCGGAGTATACACACACAGCACAGTAGACTAAACTTGACCCGCACTGAAAAAACAGCCAGGAGGCATTCACAAGCCAAAAGCAATCCTGTGACTTTATGGATATAAATAATTCTGTGGATTCTGTACTTGCACACAGAAACCGTTCATTTGTCATCACTGAACACTATAAACGCACTGGAAGTATCCGTGGGAATGCCGCAGTCTTCCGAACGGGAATTATCCTGCCGAGGCTCTGGAAATTAACGGAATGAGTCTGGGAAGTGGCCGGGATGGAGGACACCATTCCGTAGCACTAAATAAACTTTGTTTTTGTCTTCCAGCGCTGCAGTTTGGGTCTTCCCCAGAAACAGAGGAAAAAAATACCAATTAAAAAAAAATAAATAAAAAAGAAACTTCAGAATGGAAAGCGGATGGTGACCCTTCCCTCCATGACAGGAGTAAACTGAAATATCCACTGTTCCCAGTGGATTCTGGGAACCGCCCATCCTGGGGCTATTGTGGATTTAGGGGTTTGTGGGTAAGGGAATCTTAAACAGGACCACTAAAAGGAGCCATTACTGAGACGGGACATCGGAGTGTTCCTCTGGAGTCACACAGCTCTGTGTTCTTTCGTCTCTGATTCATAATACAAATATACACATAATATATACACATATTTTAAAAAAACGGCTGAAAAAGTGTGCTTTGAAGGTTGTGGATGCTTTGAAATTTAAGCACAGACACTCAGTGAAGCCAGAGGACACAGTGACTGCACAGAGAACACAGTGACTGCACAGAGGACACAGTGACTGCACAGAGGACACAGTGACTGCACAGAGGACACAGTGACTGCACAGAGGACACAGTGACTGCACTTAGACATTAGAGATTTAGCATAACCCTGGATTTTATTATTATTATTCTTTTTTTTTTTACAAATAGAAATATTAAATTGAACAGTTTTTTGACAGAGGTCACAATTTGGCAACAGCAAAAACAAAACAAAACTACATTAACAGGAGTGTGAGAGAATGTGTGACAGAAAAGCTGCTAGGCTCTGGAATAGTGAGAGGAAGAGGAGAAAGAGGAGGAAGGGGAGGAGGAGTGTGAGAGAAAAGCTGTTAGGCTCTGGAATAGGGGAAAGTAACTGCACTAAATTCAGTGTCACACCTTTTCAGTCGTATGTGTGAAACGTGCTTTAGGAATGAAGTAGAGAAGGGAGAGAGGAGAGAGAGAGATAGAGTGAAGGAGAGAAGGGAGAGAGGGAGGGAAGGAGGGAGAAGGAGAGAGGAGAGAGAGAGGGAAGGAGGGAGAAAAATTGAGGAAGAGATGAGGAAGAGCAGTCAGTGTGCAATCCTCTCATGAAGCTGATAAACCCCCCAGTCATTACCAGGTCAGCTGGCAGGGCTAATTAGAGCAAGTCCCCTCTGGAAATTGGGGGGGGGGGGGGCATCCCATTGCATTAGCCTCACCAGCCTGCCCCCCCCCCCACCCCCCACCCCCCACCCTCCCTCGCACCCGAATCCTGTTAACTTTGCAAAGCCTGTCGCTGCAGACATGTATACGGGCCCCAAATTAAACATGGGGGTGGGGGAGATCATTTTAATACACTCACAAGCAGGGAAGGAGCTGGTGGAGTTATGGGCTGAGCGCAATTTAAGTCCTTTTTTCCTGTGGTATTATTCAACCAATCACGGCACAGGAATTCTTAAGTATTCTGTCCTCTCCCCCAGAAAGTCCAGAACATTATTTATCTTTTCTGTTGTAGCTGTTTTTTTCTTTCTTAGTCTGCCTCTCCTAAAAATATGATAAAAAGCGGGACTGTCCGGATGAAAAATGCGACAGGTGGTAGGGGGGGGTGGGCGTTTGCGTTTCTCTCTTGCGACGGAGTCTCAGCGGCAGATTAATGCGGGTGATGAATATGCTCTGCGGCTTGCCACACTGTAAATCTCCTGCAACGGCCTAATCAGCTGGCCCCATCCATAACAGTGTCCTCACACCAAGATTAAAACATCTTTTAAATCACCCCTTTTTTTCACTTTTTAATTAACAAACGCTGAAGCGTGTTCAGCCGAGACAAGGGCCCGCTGTACCCCAGAACCCCCAAACACTCACGCTCTCAAATCCCCCGCTCTTACCGCTCCCACTGTACCCCAGAACCCCCAAACACTCACGCTCTCAAATCCCCCGCTCTTACCGCTCCCACTGTACCCCAGAACCCCCCCAACACTCACGCTCTCAAATCCCCCGCTCTTACCGCTCCCCCTGTACCCCAGAACCCCCCCAACACTCACGCTCTCAAATCCCCCACTCTTACCGCTCCCGCTGTACCCCCAGAACCCCCAAACACTCACGCTCTCAAATCCCCCGCTCTTACCGCTCCCCCTGTACCCCAGAACCCCCCCAACACTCACGTTCTCAAATCCCCCGCTCTTACCGCTCCCACTGTACCCCAGAACCCCCAACACTCACGCTCTCAAATCCCCCGCTCTTACCGCTCCCACTGTACCCCAGAACCCCCAAACACTCACGCTCTCAAATCCCCCGCTCTTACCGCTCCCACTGTACCCCAGAACCCCCCAACACTCACGTTCTCAAATCCCCCGCTCTTACCGCTCCCACTGTACCCCAGAACCCCCCAACACTCACGCTCTCAAATCCCCCGCTCTTACCGCTCCCGCTGTACCCCAGAACCCCCCAACACTCACGCTCTCAAATCCCCTGCTCTTACCGCTCCCGCCGTACCCCAGAACCCCCCAACACTCACGCTCTCAAATCCCCCGCTCTTACCGCTCCCCCCTGTACCCCAGAACCCCCCCAACACTCACGCTCTCAAATCCCCCGCTCTTACCGCTCCTGCCGTACCCCATAACCCCCCAACACTCACGCTCTCAAATCCCCCACTCTTACCGCTCCCACTGTACCCCAGAACCCCTAACACTCACGCTCTCAAATCCCCCGCTCTTACCGCTACTACACGCTGTTCTGTACCACGAATTTCACCTTCATACGGTGCTGCTGTTCGTATGACTCCGGCAGACACACCCCTGGTAAAGGCTCAACCGTGCCCCTCCCCCCTGGCAGGTAAAGGTGTGTGTAATTTTTGGGGAGACGGCGCATCAATCGCGCACAGCGATACCCCCGTGTCTCTCCCCCCTGGCTGCATGGTAAGGCTCAACCGTGTCTCTCCCCCCCTGGCTGCACGGTAAGGCTCAACTGTGACCAGTGCAATTAAGGCAATTGAGTTTGTATTGTTTGACACTCTTAGACATTGATATGCAGATTGTTTTCTTTTAAATATTTGCAAGCTGTTTCAATATAGCTGAGATACACGGCGCGCGCACTCAGCATACTGCCGGGGGGCGCCACTGGTCGTTAGCGGTACCATCAAACACCTCGACCTGTGAGCAGCTGGCAAGCAGACTCACGCGATTGCAATCGGCAAACGCAGCGGGGTCGTGGGGAGGCGGGGGGGGGGGGGGGGGGCGGGGTGGCCTATGGGAGTAGAGGAATGCGTTTGTGAGGATGGGGATGTGTGGGGAGAGGGGTGTTCAGGGGGGGAAGCCAGATGACGGGGTTACGGTCGGAGTTTGGCGGTAAAACAGCGGTAAACGGCGTCCTGGCGGTGGAACCCGGCCTGTCATCGCGCGTCGGCTGAGGACCCGTTTAAGCCGCGTGTTACCCCCGGTTACTGACCCCGGAACAAGCGGGCCTTTGTGTGAGCGCTCTCCCTTGTGTTCCGCTGGAGAGACTTTCTCACCGTGAAACAGAGTAACACACTCCTTATGTGCACACACTCCACACCCCCACACTCAAGCACCTCCTCTCTCTCCATCACACACACACACTCCACACCCCCCACACTCAAGCACCTCCTCACTCTCCATCACACACACACACTCCACACCCCCACACTCAAGCACCTCCTCTCTCTCCATCACACACACACACTCCACACCCCCACACTCAAGCACCTCCTCTCTCTCCATCACACACACACACTCCACACCCCCACACTCAAGCACCTCCTCTCTCTCCATCACGCACACACACTCCACACCCCCACACTCAAGCACCTCCTCTCTCTCCATCACACACACACACTCCACACCCCCACACTCAAGCACCTCCTCTCTCTCCATCACACACACACACTCCACACCCCCACACTCAAGCACCTCCTCTCTCTCCATCACACACACACACTCCACACCCCCACACTCAAGCACCTCCTCTCTCTCCATCACACACACACACTCCACACCCCCACACTCAAGCACCTCCTCTCTCTCCATCACACACACACACACCACACCCCCACACTCAAGCACCTCCTCTCTCTCCATCACACACACACACTCCACACCCCCACACTCAAGCACCTCCTCTCTCTCCATCACGCACACACACACTCCACACTCCCACACTCAAGCACCTCCTCTCTCTCCATCGCTGCTAAATCAACTCTCATAGTGTACATTTAACTCAGGAGAGAGTATCTTTGATCATAGGCACTGGTAGTAGGGGTGCTGCAGCACCCTCTCTGATCGTTAGTGCTCCTGTATATTTAATATATTAAATCTGTATGCAATACATTTAATAAGCTACCAAAGGTCGTATAAATACAGGGAAACAGTTCAGTGTCAATGATACAAAACAACTTAAAATCTCTGATGCGTTATAGCAAACGATCTGTCGTTGCGATTTTCAGCACCCTGAGTTCAAAAGATCTTCCCGTGCCGATGCCTTTGATCCCTCTTGAGGACAGTTAGCGTTAAACGGACACATAACCCGAGAGGGCTATGATAGCGTAGCCACGTGCTTGATTATCTCTGATTTCCCTCTGTCAAGCTCTCTCCCTCTCTCTCTCTGTCTTTCTTTCCCTCCTTCAATCTCTCTTTTCTCTGTCTCCTTCTCTCTTTCCTTCCCGCTGTTTCTCTCTCTTTTCCACTCCTTTTCTTTCAAGCTTTCTTTTAACGCTGGAGCAAGTGCACATTTTAACTACTGAGCACTACAGTATCATAATGCTAACTCTAATAAAGTAATCTCTCTCTCAATCACTCTGTCCCACCATCCCTTCCTTTCTCTCTCAACTGCTCTGGCCCTCTCTTTCTCAATCGCTCTTTCCCTCTCCATCTCTCTCTCAATCGCTCCGCCCCTCTCTCTCTCTCCCGCCATCTCTCCGGATGACGAGTGGAAGGAGACAACGCTCCGCAGGATTAGCCGTTACCCGCCATCTACTCTGACGCCATTTGCGTTGGCTGCGCTGTGGAATTAATGGCCTGGCTTGGTATAAAGCTTCATCAGCAGGTACTGAGACTCGGGGCAGCCCAGTGTGATCACACACTGCAACTAATGAGCGAGCCCAGGGCTTCATTTATGTTAAGCACAGTCATAGAGAGGAAATGGCAGGACCTTAATTATACAGAGAAACAGTGAACTCAGGCCCACAGCTGGGAGTTCAGTCTCTGTGTGTCCAGGTCAGGTTTTGATTCTTTTAATGAATCACTGTTATAATTTGTGTTTTAAGAGTTGTGCGTGTGTGTGTGTGTGTGTGTGTTTGTGTGTGTGCGTGTGCACGCAGCCGCGCACGCATGTATGCACGTGTGTTTGTGTGTACATGTGTGTGTGTCTCCCGGCATGGCCCTATAGGTGTGGAACAGGGAACTGTGTGTGTGTGTGTGTGTGTGTGTGTGTGTGTGTGTTTGAACTGGAGCCCTTCAGGTTGCCAGTTATAACTCAGCACCAGGTCAAGCGAAGCACAACATCTGGCAGCCCTGGTACAGGAGTTACACTGAAGGGCTGTGTTTGGGGCGAGGTGTGTGGGCCTTGTATTAGAGTTATATTGGGTTATTGTTGGGTTTATATTGGGGTTATGTTGGGGCTACGTTGGGGTTGTGTTGAGGTTCTTTGAGGGCCTACGTTAGTGTTGTGTTGAACCTGCATTAGAGTTCCATTAGGATTACGTTGAAGTTACGTTGGGCTTGTGTTTGGGTTGCACTGGGTTGGGTTGGGATTATGTTTGAGTTACATTGGGGTTGTGTCGGGGGTACATTTGGATGACATTGGGGTTACGTTGAGATTATGTTGGGGTCACTTTGGAGTTGCGTTGGGCCTGTGTTTGAGCAGCATTAGGCTGCCGTTTGTAACGGCAGACAGTAGGTCTCAGTGCGGGCAGTAATTTTCAGGGCTGCAGCTGGAAGCTCCTTTTCTGTGGGGTCCCAATGACCTTCAGATAATCTGTCTCACCTGATCTCAGTGTACTGGCTCTGTACTGAACAATCTCACCTGATCTCAGTGTACTGGCTCTGTACTGAACAATCTCACCTGATCTCAGTGTACTGGCTCTGTACTGAACAATCTCACCTGATCTCAGTGTACTGGCTCTGTACTGAACAATCTCACCTGATCTCAGTGTACTGGCTCTGTAATGAACAATCTCACCTGATCTCAGTGTACTGGCTCTGTAATGAACAATCTCACCTGATCTCAGTGTACTGGCTCTGTAATGTAATAATCTGCAATATTCATTCAATCCTGTCTGTGCTCTGCCTGCAATCTTACTTTTTGTACAAGATTGTAATAAGTTTAACGGATAGTTTACTTCCTTGAGATTTTTAAATGTTAATTCAGTTTATGTTTTTCATTGGTCTAGACAGTTTTTGAGTGTTATGAAAGATATTTAAAAATGTACAAGTAGTGTATGTTTTCACCAATCAAAAACATACACCGAAGCTGAAATAATGTTTTATAAACTGGAGAAAGTGAACTATAACATTAAACTGACAGACTGGGCTGAATGGGTCCGTGGTGATTCTTGAGGGCAGAGCAGACTGAAAAGGTGTCACCTGGGCTCACAGGTCGATCACAGCCTGACAATGTACTCACACCTGTTACAAGCATCAGCCTAAGAGTGCAATTATCATAGCGCACCCATAGATATAGAACCATAGATTAGTCATACGTCATAGTTTAGTGGTACAATTTTTGAGACCGCACCCATGGTAAGATGGTGGCCAGTAACCATGGTTCTATATCTATGATGGTTCTATATCTTGGATAGCTGCTACATTATGGGAAGGATGTGCTTTGTCTTGTCTGTTCTGTAGGAACTTTGATGACGTCTCTGTATGCACTTATTGTACGTCGCTTTGGATAAAGGCATCTGCTAAATGACTGTAATGTAATGTAATGTAATCTATGAGCCAACCATCAGCGATCTGGCTTCTGAGAGCTGATTATGACATCACAGTGACACTTTTGCCATAGGTTCCTATTATAGCTGTATCCAGGTAAGATGGCTGACAAATTTTTCCATTTCAGAATACAAAATTACTATTACATCACATGACATGTCATATCTATGGTTCTACTGTATATCTATGAGTGGCTGAAGGAGAGGAGTGGGAGTTCTAGGATCATTCCGGGAGAGATGTACAGTCTGGAGCTCCTCTTGTGAGTGACAGATCTCCTTGGGCTGTTTAGAATTTGGTGTGACCCTGGGGGGGGGTAAGCTAGCTTGAGGTTAACTGGGACAGTCAGCAGAGGCAGGGTATCCAAATGCTTTACTGACAGATTTATACACTTTGAAGAGAAAACAAAGACAGCGCTGTTTATTTTAGAAGCTTTTAGATTTACCAGCTTTTTCAGCCAGACCACAATCGGAACAAAAGGAGCAGTCTGACTGTAAAAGAGCCACGGGGTGTCGTTGCACAAAAGCGAAACAGAAAGAAAGACAGAGCAAAAGAGTGAATGAATGAATGAAAGTAATAAAGAAGGAGAGAGAGCCGTGGGGTCAGAGCGGCACTGAATTTAAAGTAGAGCTCAGACTGGCTCTTTATTTACTCACACAGGAGAGCAGCATCCTCTCTGTCCCCTCATTTATACCCCTACCCCATCCGAAAACCATCACCCCCCCTCAAAATCATACTAACAGGACCTGTCTCACCCCCCCAGCTCATAATCATACTAACAGGACCTGTCTCACACCCCAGCTCAAAATCATACTAACAGGACCTGTCTCACCCCCCAGCTCAAAATCATACTAACAGGACCTGTCTCACCCCCCAGCTCAAAATCATACTAACAGGACCTGTCTCACCCCCCAGCTCAAAATCATACTAACAGGACCTGTCTCACCCCCCAGCTCAAAATCATACTAACAGGACCTGTCTCACCCCCCAGCTCAAAATCATACTAACAGGACCTGTCTCACCCCCCAGCTCAAAATCATACTAACAGGACCTGTCTCACCCCCCAGCTCAAAATCATACTAACAGGACCTGTCTCACCCCCCAGCTCAAAATCATACTAACAGGACCTGTCTCACCCCCCAGCGCAGTTTGTAGACAAGTGTTACAGTTTGTAGAAAAGTGAGCTCAGTGAGTTATTTTTACTCCTCAGAAATAAAACAAACGGCAACACATGAACCCCAATGTCAGTGGTTCAATTTGGCTGGACTTGGCATGGCTCGGCTCAGATCGGCTCAGAGATGCCCCCCCCTCGACACTGCGGCTCCACCACCACACAGCTCCCGACAGGATGAGGCTTAAAAGCATTCCACCCCACCTTCCTGTCAAAAGCCTAGTGTCCATCACTGTTTTACAAGCTGTCGGGGAGGGCTCTGTGTGTGTGTGTGTATGTGTGTGTGTGTGTGTGTGTGTGTGTGTGCGTGTGTCTGATTTTATAACCGTTTTATAACAGCTCTTAAATTTCATCATGTCTTCCCTCAGTGTGGTTTTCTGTTTCAACTCAACAGAGAAAAAAAAGCTACATTTACCTTTACGATGTACTTCTCTGTTCTCAGATGGCCGGGGGTAACGTTTCCGTCAAGCCCTGATAAATCACAGCTGATGCTACACTGGGCGTACCTGTAATGCGCCAGCTCCTCCCACGTTACCGCGGTTACGGCAGGGCCACCGTTCAGGCTGACCCAGCAGCCCTACAAGCCAAGAGGCTGCTGGGAATCATCAGCAGGGAGCGTAATTACAGACCAATCAATCAGCTCTAATTAATAAGGCCTGGCAGAGAATGCCACACCCACAGAGAGAGAGAGAGAGAGAGAGAGAGAGAGAGAGAGAGAGAGAGAGGAGGGGGAGAGGGAGAGATGGAGAGAGAGATGGAGAGAGGGAGAGAGAAAAATAGGGAAAAAGTGAGAGATGGAGTTAGAGAAAGGGACAGAGAGCGGTAGAGGGAGAGAGAGAGGGAGGGAGAGATGGAGGAGAGAGGAAGCGATAGAAGATGAACATGGACAGCTAGGAAGAGAGGGAGAGAGAAAAGGAGTGGGGAGAGAGAAAGAAGGCTTGGTTCATCTACATCCCATTTCTGATATAATGTGAATATTAGGTAAATATATACATTTGTATGTTTAATTTGTTAAAATATTTAGACTTTAACATTAAACATACGTATCTCTAAACAAATAATAAAATGTAAATAAAATGTTAAATAAAGAAGGAAATTTGAGCATCTGTTTTGCAGTTGATGTATTTGTTACGTTGATGTATCTGTTACTGTTGATGTATTTGTTACTGTTGATGTATTTGTTACTGTTGATGTAGGTTTTAAGTAAATGATTACATTGGCAATACTACACCTATGTGTTTCCAAGACAATAAAGCGTGAGACAGAGAGAATGTATTAGAGACAGGGATAGAAAGGAGAGAAAAATATAATTCCATTTATTTTCTTTTTATTGGTACTTATCCACAGAAGGGGAATGTTTTGGCAACGCTGAGTATTTCCTCTCAGGGTAAAAAAGCGTGTTTGAGGCCTGGAATCATTGAGAAAAGGAGGGAGAGAGAGAAAGAGAAGAATAGAGAGACAGAGGGAGAGAGAGAGAGCTCCCTTGCGTGCCGTGATGGATGGTAGATGACAGGGCTGTGTTATAGGTGGCTAAGTGGTTTCCCACCTTTCCCCGGGAGTAATCAGTCAGGGCACGTGTCAGATATTGAGACAGGAAGTGACCTCACTGTTTGTCCCAGGTGTGGAGCAATGAATAACTCCTGAGGCTACTGCCGTAAGGGGGGGAGGGGGGTTATCGTAGGCCAGGTGAACCTCTGGACCCCCAAAAGCTAACAGCACATCCCTTCAGTACATCTATGTAACATTGAGATCTGCCTGAGGTCCATCTGAGATCTGCTCAATATCCATATGAGATTTGCCTGAGATCCGTATGAGATTTCTCTGAGATCTGCCTTCCCTCTCCTTCTGTCCGCTGTGCCAGAAAGAAAAAATTACAGACGATCTGATAATGCATTTGTGAACATGATGTGGTTTTCAGTTTCCAGATGATTGCAACTCGACAGTAGAGTCATTTCTTTATTATAAATCTGCCTCTCTCCCTGTCTCCCTCTCTCCCTGTCTGCCTCTCTCCCTGTCTGACTCTCTCCCTGTCTGCCTCTCTCCCTGTCTGCCTCTCTCCCTGTCTGCCTCTCTCCCTGTCTGCCTCTCTCCCTGTCTGACTCTCTCCCTGTCTGCCTCTCTCCCTGTCTGCCTCTCTCCCTGTCTGCCTCTCTCCCTGTCTGCCTCTCTCCCTGTCTGACTCTCTCCCTGTCTCCCTCTCTCCCTGTCTGCCTCTCTCCCTGTCTCCCTCTCTCCCTGTCTGCCTCTCTCCCTGTCTGACTCTCTCCCTGTCTCCCTCTCTCCCTGTCTGCCTCTCTCCCTGTCTGACTCTCTCCCTGTCTGCCTCTCTCCCTGTCTCCCTCTCTCCCTGTCTGACTCTCTCCCTGTCTCCCTCTCTCCCTCTCTCCCTGTCTGCCTCTCTCCCTGTCTGACTCTCTCCCTGTCTCCCTCTCTCCCTCTCTCCCTGTCTGCCTCTCTCCCTGTCTGACTCTCTCCCTGTCTCCCTCTCTCCCTGTCTCCCTCTCTCCCTGTCTGCCTGTCTCCCTCTCTCCCTGTCTGCCTCTCTCCCTGTCTCCCTCTCTCCCTGTCTGCCTCTCTCCCTCTCTCCCTGTCTGACTCTCTCCCTGTCTGACTCTCTCCCTGTCTCCCTCTCTCCCTGTCTGCCTCTCTCCCTGTCTGCCTCTCTCCCTGTCTCCCTCTCTCCCTCTCTCCCTGTCTGACTCTCTCCCTGTCTGCCTCTCTCCCTGTCTGCCTCTCTCCCTGTCTCCCTCTCTCCCTGTCTGACTCTCTCCCTGTCTGCCTCTCTCCCTGTCTGACTCTCTCCCTGTCTCCCTCTCTCCCTGTCTGCCTCTCTCCCTGTCTGCCTCTCTCCCTGTCTGACTCTCTCCCTGTCTCCCTCTCTCCCTGTCTGCCTCTCTCCCTGTCTGCCTCTCTCCCTGTCTGACTCTCTCCCGGTCTGACTCTCTCCATCTCCCTCTCTCCGTCTCCCTCTCTCCCTGTCTGCCTCTCTCCCTGTCTGACTCTCTCCCTGTCTGCCTCTCTCCCTGTCTGACTCTCTCCCTGTCTCCCTCTCTCCCTGTCTCCCTCTCTCCCTGTCTGCCTCTCTCCCTGTCTGCCTCTCTCCCTGTCTGCCTCTCTCCCTGTCTGACTCTCTCCCTGTCTGCCTCTCTCCCTGTCTGCCTCTCTCCCTGTCTGCCTCTCTCCCTGTCTCCCTCTCTCCCTGTCTGCCTCTCTCCCTGTCTGACTCTCTCCCTGTCTGCCTCTCTCCCTGTCTGACTCTCTCCCTGTCTCCCTCTCTCCCTGTCTGCCTCTCTCCCTGTCTGCCTCTCTCCCTGTCTGCCTCTCTCCCTGTCTGACTCTCTCCCTGTCTGCCTCTCACCCTGTATGCCTCTCTCCCTGTCTGCCTCTCTCCCTGTCTGCCTCTCTCCCTGTCTCCCTCTCTCCCTGTCTCCCTCTCTCCCTGTCTGCCTCTCTCCCTGTCTCCCTGTCTCCCTCTGCCTGTCTGCCTCTCTGCCTGTCTGCCTCTCTATAATAATGAGAAATGAGATAATGAGAGAACATGTTGTTCACAGTAGATATACTGTATGTACACATATATATACATACATACATAGAGAGAGAGAAAGAGAGAGAGGGGGGGAGAAAGAGAGCACTAAAATAAACAGAACTCTGAGGCGCACTTTGAAAACGAAAAGTGAAGGAAAGAATGAAAGGTAGAAAGAAAGAGAGAGCGTGATAGAGGGGTGTAAAGAAAGAGGGGGGGCAGCGTGCACTTTAAATGCATCTTTCTTTTGAGACGTGTACTCCTGACCTCATTGGCGTGGGGACCTTTGGGCCCAAATCTTTGTCTCCTCTCCTGCCAGATGGGCAGGGCCGCAGGGTGTTCCCCAAATTCCACAGGTCAGGCATGAGGGGGGTCATAAAGCAGTACCGCCCCCCCCCCCCCCCCCCTGCCCCGCCCCCAAAATACACGGCAGAGCAGCCGTGAGGGGGAACCCCCGTGGGATGTTTTTAAAACGCTCTCGTTAGTTAGGGGGTTTAGATTTTTTTTTGCCAGGGGATGGTGGGTGATCTTTGTAGAATGATCTTTGCTGCATTCTACAAATCTCTGAGGGTTTTAGTCTTTTAGGTTTTTCCCTCAACCCTCCTTCCCTTTGCAGTGAATCACAGCCACTGGGCAGTTAAAAGTAATGAAATCCCAAATCGGGGGGAAGGTCGGTATACCAGCTGTGCGCCTTTAATTCCACCCAATCAGGGCGTCTCTACGGGGCAGCCGGGCTGTCAGCGCTGTTACCCGGGAGCAACCCTGCCACTGAACCAGGAAACTACAATAATAAAACTACACATGCACCTATCACAGCTGAGGGGGGTGTCTGTGTTGACCTGTACCGTTATGTCTGTGTCGTTATGCCTGTGCCGTTATGTCTGTGCCGTTATGTCTGTGCCGTTATGTCTGTGCCGTTATGTCTGTGCCGTTATGCCTGTGCCGTTATGTCTGTGCCGTTATGTCTGTGCCGTTATGTCTGTGCCGTTATGCCTGTGCTGTTATGCCTGTGCCGTTATGTCTGTGCCGTTATGTCTGTGCCGTTATGTCTGTGCCGTTATGTCTGTACTGTTATGTCTGTGCTGTTATGCCTGTACTGTTATGTCTGTGCTGTTATGTCTGTACTGTTATGTCTGTGCTGTTATGTCTGTACTGTTATGTCTGTGCTGTTATGTCTGTGCCGTTATGTCTGTACTGTTATGTCTGTGCCGTTATGTCTGTACTGTTATGCCTGTACTGTTATGTCTGTGCTGTTATGTCTGTGCCGTTATGTCTGTGCCGTTATGCCTGTACTGTTATGTCTGTACTGTTATGTCTGTGCCGTTATGTCTGTGCCGTTATGTCTGCACTGTTATGCCTGTACTGTTATGTCTGTACTGTTATGTCTGTGCCGTTATGTCTGTACTGTTATGTCTGTGCCGTTATGTCTGTACTGTTATGCCTGTACTGTTATGTCTGTACTGTTATGTCTGTGCCGTTATGTCTGTGCTGTTATGTCTGTGCCATTATGTCTGTACTGTTATGCCTGTACTGTTATGTCTGTACTGTTATGTCTGTGCCGTTATGTCTGTACTGTTATGTCTGTGCCGTTATGTCTGTGCCGTTATGTCTGTACTGTTATGTCTGTGCCGTTATGTCTGTGCCGTTATGTCTGTGCCGTTATGCCTGTGCCGTTATGTCTGTACTGTTATGCCTGTACTGTTATGCCTGTGCCATTATGCCTGTACTGTTCTGTCTGTGCTGTTATGTCTGTGCCGTTATGTCTGTACTGTTATGTCTGTGCCGTTATGCCTGTACTGTTATGTCTGTGCCGTTATGCCTGTGCCGTTATGCCTGTACTGTTATGTCTGTGCTGTTATGTCTGTGCCGTTATGTCTGTACTGTTATGTCTGTGCAGTTATGCCTGTACTGTTATGTCTGTGCCGTTATGCCTGTGCCGTTATGCCTGTACTGTTATGTCTGTGCTGTTATGTCTGTACTGTTATGTCTGTGCCGTTATGTCTGTACTGTTATGTCTGTGCCGTTATGCCTGTGCCGTTATGCCTGTGCCGTTATGTCTGTGCCGTTATGTCTGTGCTGTTATGTCTGTGCCGTTATGTCTGTACTGTTATGCCTGTGCCGTTATGTCTGTGCCGTTATGTCTGTACTGTTATGCCTGTACTGTTATGTCTGTGCTGTTATGCCTGTGCCTTTATGTCTGTACTGTTATGCCTGTGCCGTTATGCCTGTGCCGTTATGCCTGTGCCGTTATGTCTGTGCCGTTATGTCTGTGCCATTATGCCTGTGCCTTTATGTCTGTACTGTTATGCCTGTGCCGTTATGCCTGTGCCGTTATGTCTGTGCCGTTATGTCTGTGGCGTTATGCCTGTACTGTTATGTCTGTGACGTTATGTCTGTGCTGTTATGTCTGTGCCGTTATGTCTGTGCCATTATGTCTGTGCCTTTATGTCTGTACTGTTATGCCTGTGCCGTTATGTCTGTGCCGTTATGTCTGTGCCGTTATGTCTGTGCCGTTATGCCTGTGCCTTTATGTCTGTACTGTTATGCCTGTGCCGTTATGCCTGTGCCGTTATGTCTGTGCCGTTATGTCTGTGCCATTATGTCTGTGCCATTATGTCTGTGCCTTTATGTCTGTACTGTTATGCCTGTGCCGTTATGTCTGTGCCGTTATGTCTGTGCCGTTATGCCTGTGCCTTTATGTCTGTGCTGTTATGTCTGTGCCGTTATGTCTGTGCCGTTATACCTCTGCCGTTATGTCTGTGCCGTTATGTCTGTGCCGTTATGTCTGTGCCGTTATGTCTGTGCCGTTATGTCTGTACTGTTATGTCTGTGCTGTTATGCCTGTACTGTTATGTCTGTGCTGTTATGTCTGTACTGTTATGTCTGTGCTGTTATGTCTGTACTGTTATGTCTGTGCTGTTATGTCTGTGCCGTTATGTCTGTACTGTTATGTCTGTGCCGTTATGTCTGTACTGTTATGCCTGTACTGTTATGTCTGTGCTGTTATGTCTGTGCCGTTATGTCTGTGCCGTTATGCCTGTACTGTTATGTCTGTACTGTTATGTCTGTGCCGTTATGTCTGTGCCGTTATGTCTGCACTGTTATGCCTGTACTGTTATGTCTGTACTGTTATGTCTGTGCCGTTATGTCTGTACTGTTATGTCTGTGCCGTTATGTCTGTACTGTTATGCCTGTACTGTTATGTCTGTACTGTTATGTCTGTGCCGTTATGTCTGTGCTGTTATGTCTGTGCCATTATGTCTGTACTGTTATGCCTGTACTGTTATGTCTGTACTGTTATGTCTGTGCCGTTATGTCTGTACTGTTATGTCTGTGCCGTTATGTCTGTGCCGTTATGTCTGTACTGTTATGTCTGTGCCGTTATGTCTGTGCCGTTATGTCTGTGCCGTTATGCCTGTGCCGTTATGTCTGTACTGTTATGCCTGTACTGTTATGCCTGTGCCATTATGCCTGTACTGTTCTGTCTGTGCTGTTATGTCTGTGCCGTTATGTCTGTACTGTTATGTCTGTGCCGTTATGCCTGTACTGTTATGTCTGTGCCGTTATGCCTGTGCCGTTATGCCTGTACTGTTATGTCTGTGCTGTTATGTCTGTGCCGTTATGTCTGTACTGTTATGTCTGTGCAGTTATGCCTGTACTGTTATGTCTGTGCCGTTATGCCTGTGCCGTTATGCCTGTACTGTTATGTCTGTGCTGTTATGTCTGTACTGTTATGTCTGTGCCGTTATGTCTGTACTGTTATGTCTGTGCCGTTATGCCTGTGCCGTTATGCCTGTGCCGTTATGTCTGTGCCGTTATGTCTGTGCCGTTATGTCTGTGCTGTTATGTCTGTGCCGTTATGTCTGTACTGTTATGCCTGTGCCGTTATGTCTGTGCCGTTATGTCTGTACTGTTATGCCTGTACTGTTATGTCTGTGCTGTTATGCCTGTGCCTTTATGTCTGTACTGTTATGCCTGTGCCGTTATGCCTGTGCCGTTATGCCTGTGCCGTTATGTCTGTGCCGTTATGTCTGTGCCATTATGCCTGTGCCTTTATGTCTGTACTGTTATGCCTGTGCCGTTATGCCTGTGCCGTTATGTCTGTGCCGTTATGTCTGTGGCGTTATGCCTGTACTGTTATGTCTGTGACGTTATGTCTGTGCTGTTATGTCTGTGCCGTTATGTCTGTGCCATTATGTCTGTGCCTTTATGTCTGTACTGTTATGCCTGTGCCGTTATGTCTGTGCCGTTATGTCTGTGCCGTTATGCCTGTGCCTTTATGTCTGTACTGTTATGCCTGTGCCGTTATGCCTGTGCCGTTATGTCTGTGCCGTTATGTCTGTGCCGTTATGTCTGTGCCATTATGTCTGTGCCTTTATGTCTGTACTGTTATGCCTGTGCCGTTATGTCTGTGCCGTTATGTCTGTGCCGTTATGCCTGTGCCTTTATGTCTGTACTGTTATGCCTGTGCCGTTATGTCTGTGCCATTATGCCTGTGCCTTTATGTCTGTACTGTTATGCCTGTGCCGTTATGCCTGTGCCGTTATGTCTGTGCCGTTATGTCTGTGCCGTTATGCCTGTACTGTTATGTCTGTGCCGTTATGTCTGTGCTGTTATGTCTGTGCCGTTATGTCTGTGCCATTATGCCTGTGCCTTTATGTCTGTACTGTTATGCCTGTGCCGTTATGTCTGTGCCGTTATGTCTGTGCCGTTATGCCTGTACTGTTATGTCTGTGCCGTTATGTCTGTGCTGTTATGTCTGTGCCGTTATGTCTGTGCCATTATGTCTGTACCATTATGCCTGTACTGTTATGTCTGTGCCGTTATGTCTGTACTGTTATGCCTGTGCTGTTATGTCTGTGCCGTTATGTCTGTGCCATTATGTCTGTGCCGTTATGCCTGTGCCGTTATGTCTGTGCCGTTATGTCTGTGCCGTTATGTCTGTGCCTTTATGTCTGTACTGTTATGTCTGTACTGTTATGTCTGTGCCGTTATGTCTGTACTGTTATGTCTGTGCCGTTATGCCTGTGCCGTTATGTCTGTACTGTTATGCCTGTGCCGTTATGTCTGTGCCGTTATGTCTGTGCCGTTATGCCTGTACTGTTATGTCTGTGCCGTTATGTCTGTGCTGTTATGTCTGTGCCGTTATGTCTGTGCCGTTATACCTCTGCCGTTATGTCTGTGCCGTTATGTCTGTGCCGTTATGTCTGTGCCGTTATGTCTGTGCCTTTATGTCTGTGCCGTTATGTCTGTGCCGTTATGCCTGTACTGTTATGTCTGTGCCGTTATGTCTGTACTGTTATGTCTGTGCCATTATGTCTGTGCCGTTATGCCTGTACTGTTATGTCTGTGCCGTTATGTCTGTACTGTTATGCCTGTACTGTTATGTCTGTGCCGTTATGTCTGTGCTGTTATTTGTCATGTTATTCTATTCTATTCTCTTCTATGTCAATGAGGGTGAGAGAGAGAGAGAGAGAGAGAGAGAGAGAGAGAGAAAGGGGGAACGGTGTGTAGAGGTGTGTGCATATGTTTGCAGGTGTGTACAGGTGTATACAGGTGTGTAGAAGTAGTTAAATGGTTTTCGGGGATGTGCTGGTGCACATGACTGTTTTCCTGTGTATTCAGGAGACCCCCGTAGACCCCCAGAGCAGAGACAGCATGGTCACTATGTACAGTCAGTCAGCATGGTCACTAAGTACAATGGTTGTTAAGTACAGTGACAGAGCAAGGCCACACCAATGGTCACTAAGTACAGTCATGCAGCACAGCCTCTGAGCATGGTCACTCAGTACAGTCAATTAGCACAGTCTCTGAGCATGGTCACTAAGTACAGTCATGTAGCACAGCCTCAGCATGTTCACTAAGTACAGTCATGCAGCACAGTCTCTAAGCATGGTCACTAAGTACAGTCATGTAGCACAGCCTCTGAGCATGTTCACTAAGTACAGTCATGCAGCACAGTCTCTAAGCATGGTCACTAAGTACAGTTATGTAGCACAGCCTCTGAGCATGTTCACTAAGTACAGTCATGCAGCACAGCCTCTGAGCATGGTCACTAAGTACTCACTAAGTACAGTCATGCAGCACAGCTTCTGAGCATGTTCACTAGTACAGTAATGTAGCACAGCCTCTGAGCATGGTCACTAAGTACAGTCATGCAGCACAGCCTTTAAGCATGGTCACTAAGTACAGTCATGTAGCACAGCCTTTAAGCATGGTCACTAAGTACAGTCATGCAGCACAGCCTCTGAGCATGTTCACTAAGTACAGTCATGCAGCACAGCCTCTGAGCATGTTCACTAAGTACAGTCACGCAGCACAGTCTCTAAGCATGGTCACTAAGTACAGTCATGTAGCACAGCCTCTGAGCATGTTCACTAAGTACAGTCATGCAGCACAGCTTCTGAGCATGTTCACTAGTACAGTAATGTAGCACAGCCTCTGAGCATGGTCACTAAGTACAGTCATGCAGCACAGCCTTTAAGCATGGTCACTAAGTACAGTCATGTAGCACAGCCTTTAAGCATGGTCACTAAGTACAGTCATGCAGCACAGCCTCTGAGCATGGTCACTCAGTACAGTAAAGTAGCCCAGCCTCTGAGCATGGTCACTAAGTACAGTCATGCAGCACAGTCTCTGAGTATGTTCACTAAGTACAGTCATGCAGCACAGCCTCTGAGCATGTTCACTAAGTACAGCCATATAGCACAGCTTCTGAGCATGTTCACTAAGTACAGTAATGTAGCACAGCCTCTGAGCATGTTCACTAAGTACAGTCACGCAGCACAGTCTCTAAGCATGGTCACTAAGTACAGTCATGTAGCACAGCCTCGGAGCATGTTCACTAAGTACAGTCATGCAGCACAGTCTCTGAGCATGTTCACTATGTACAGTCATGCAGCACAGCCTCTGAGCATGTTCACTAAGTACAGTCACGCAGCACAGTCTCTAAGCATGGTCACTAAGTACAGTCATGTAGCACAGCCTCTGAGCATGTTCACTAAGTACAGTCTTGCAGCACAGTCTCTGAGCATGTTCACTCAGTCCAGTCACGCAGCACAGTCTCTGAGCATGGTCACTAAGTACAGTCATGTAGCACAGCCTTTAAGCATGTTCACTAAGTACAGTCATGCAGCACAGCCTCTGAGCATGTTCACTAAGTACAGTCATGCAGCACAGCCTCTGAGCATGGTCACTAAGTACAGTCTTGCAGCACAGCTTCTGAGCATGTTCACTAAGTACAGCCATATAGCACAGCCTCTGAGCATGGTCACTAAGTACAGCCATATAGCACAGTCTCTGAGCATGTTCACTCAGTCCAGTCACGCAGCACAGTCTCTGAGCATGGTCACTAAGTACAGTCATGTAGCACAGCCTTTAAGCATGTTCACTAAGTACAGTCATGCAGCACAGCCTCTGAGCATGTTCACTAAGTACAGTCACGCAGCACAGTCTCTGAGCATGTTCACTAGTACAGTAATGTAGCACAGCCTCTGAGCATGGTCACTAAGTACAGTCATGCAGCACAGCCTCTGAGCATGTTCACTAAGTACAGCCATATAGCACAGCCTCTGAGCATGTTCACTAAGTACAGTCACGCAGCACAGTCTCTAAGCATGGTCACTAAGTACAGTCATGTAGCACAGCCTCTGAGCATGTTCACTAAGTACAGTCATGCAGCACAGTCTCTGAGCATGTTCACTCAGTACAGTCACGCAGCACAGTATCTGAGCATGGTCACTAAGTACAGTCATGTAGCACAGCCTTTAAGCATGTTCACTAAGTACAGTCATGTAGCACAGCCTTTAAGCATGTTCACTAAGTACAGTCATGTAGCACAGCCTTTAAGCATGTTCACTAAGTACAGTTATGCAGCACAGCCTCTGAGCATATTCACTAAGTACAGTCATGCAGCACAGCCTCTGAGCATGGTCACTAAGTACAGTCTTGCAGCACAGCTTCTGAGCATGTTCACTAAGTACAGCCATATAGCACAGCCTCTGAGCATGTTCACTAAGTACAGTCATGCAGCACAGCCTCTGAGCATGTTCACTAAGTACAGTCATGCAGCACAGTCTCTGAGCATGTTCACTAAGTACAGTCATGTAGCACAGTCTCTGAGCATGTTCACTAAGTACAGTCATGCAGCACAGTCTCTGAGCATGTTCACTAAGTACAGTCATGCAGCACAGCCTCTGAGCATGTTCACTAAGTACAGTCATGCAGCACAGCCTCTGAGCATGTTCACTAAGTACAGTCTTGCAGCACAGCTTCTGAGCATGTTCACTAAGTACAGCCATATAGCACAGCCTCTGAGCATGTTCACTAAGTACAGTCATGCAGCACAGCCTCTGAGCATGTTCACTAAGTACAGTCATGCAGCACAGTCTCTGAGCATGTTCACTAAGTACAGTCATGTAGCACAGTCTCTGAGCATGTTCACTAAGTACAGTCATGTAGCACAGTCTCTGAGCATGTTCACTAGTACAGTCATGCAGCACAGCCTTTAAGCATGGTCACTAAGTACAGTCATGCAGCACAGCTTCTGAGCATGTTCACTAGTACAGTAATGTAGCACAGCCTCTGAGCATGGTCACTAAGTACAGCCATATAGCACAGCCTCTGAGCATGGTCACTAAGTACAGTCATGCAGCACAGCCTCTGAGCATGTTCACTAAGTACAGTCACGCAGCACAGTCTCTGAGCATGTTCACTAGTACAGTAATGTAGCACAGCCTCTGAGCATGGTCACTAAGTACAGTCATGCAGCACAGCCTTTAAGCATGGTCACTAAGTACAGTCATGTAGCACAGCCTTTAAGCATGGTCACTAAGTACAGTCATGCAGCACAGCTTCTGAGCATGTTCACTAGTACAGTAATGTAGCACAGCCTCTGAGCATGGTCACTAAGTACAGCCATATAGCACAGCCTCTGAGCATGTTCACTAAGTACAGTCATGCAGCACAGCCTCTGAGCATGGTCACTCAGTACAGTAAAGTAGCCCAGCCTCTGAGCATGGTCACTAAGTACAGTCATGCAGCACAGTCTCTGAGTATGTTCACTAAGTACAGTCATGCAGCACAGCCTCTGAGCATGTTCACTAAGTACAGCCATATAGCACAGCTTCTGAGCATGTTCACTAAGTACAGTAATGTAGCACAGCCTCTGAGCATGTTCACTAAGTACAGTCACGCAGCACAGTCTCTAAGCATGGTCACTAAGTACAGTCATGTAGCACAGCCTCGGAGCATGTTCACTAAGTACAGTCATGCAGCACAGTCTCTGAGCATGTTCACTATGTACAGTCATGCAGCACAGCCTCTGAGCATGTTCACTAAGTACAGTCACGCAGCACAGTCTCTAAGCATGGTCACTAAGTACAGTCATGTAGCACAGCCTCTGAGCATGTTCACTAAGTACAGTCATGCAGCACAGTCTCTGAGCATGTTCACTCAGTCCAGTCACGCAGCACAGTCTCTGAGCATGGTCACTAAGTACAGTCATGTAGCACAGCCTTTAAGCATGTTCACTAAGTACAGTCATGCAGCACAGCCTCTGAGCATGTTCACTAAGTACAGTCATGCAGCACAGCCTCTGAGCATGGTCACTAAGTACAGTCTTGCAGCACAGCTTCTGAGCATGTTCACTAAGTACAGCCATATAGCACAGCCTCTGAGCATGGTCACTAAGTACAGCCATATAGCACAGTCTCTGAGCATGTTCACTCAGTCCAGTCACGCAGCACAGTCTCTGAGCATGGTCACTAAGTACAGTCATGTAGCACAGCCTTTAAGCATGTTCACTAAGTACAGTCATGCAGCACAGCCTCTGAGCATGTTCACTAAGTACAGTCACGCAGCACAGTCTCTGAGCATGTTCACTAGTACAGTAATGTAGCACAGCCTCTGAGCATGGTCACTAAGTACAGTCATGCAGCACAGCCTCTGAGCATGTTCACTAAGTACAGCCATATAGCACAGCCTCTGAGCATGTTCACTAAGTACAGTCACGCAGCACAGTCTCTAAGCATGGTCACTAAGTACAGTCATGTAGCACAGCCTCTGAGCATGTTCACTAAGTACAGTCATGCAGCACAGTCTCTGAGCATGTTCACTCAGTACAGTCACGCAGCACAGTATCTGAGCATGGTCACTAAGTACAGTCATGTAGCACAGCCTTTAAGCATGTTCACTAAGTACAGTCATGTAGCACAGCCTTTAAGCATGTTCACTAAGTACAGTCATGTAGCACAGCCTTTAAGCATGTTCACTAAGTACAGTTATGCAGCACAGCCTCTGAGCATGTTCACTAAGTACAGTCATGCAGCACAGCCTCTGAGCATGGTCACTAAGTACAGTCTTGCAGCACAGCTTCTGAGCATGTTCACTAAGTACAGCCATATAGCACAGCCTCTGAGCATGTTCACTAAGTACAGTCATGCAGCACAGCCTCTGAGCATGTTCACTAAGTACAGTCATGCAGCACAGTCTCTGAGCATGTTCACTAAGTACAGTCATGTAGCACAGTCTCTGAGCATGTTCACTAAGTACAGTCATGCAGCACAGTCTCTGAGCATGTTCACTAAGTACAGTCATGCAGCACAGCCTCTGAGCATGTTCACTAAGTACAGTCATGCAGCACAGCCTCTGAGCATGTTCACTAAGTACAGTCTTGCAGCACAGCTTCTGAGCATGTTCACTAAGTACAGCCATATAGCACAGCCTCTGAGCATGTTCACTAAGTACAGTCATGCAGCACAGCCTCTGAGCATGTTCACTAAGTACAGTCATGCAGCACAGTCTCTGAGCATGTTCACTAAGTACAGTCATGTAGCACAGTCTCTGAGCATGTTCACTAAGTACAGTCATGTAGCACAGTCTCTGAGCATGTTCACTAGTACAGTCATGCAGCACAGCCTTTAAGCATGGTCACTAAGTACAGTCATGCAGCACAGCTTCTGAGCATGTTCACTAGTACAGTAATGTAGCACAGCCTCTGAGCATGGTCACTAAGTACAGCCATATAGCACAGCCTCTGAGCATGGTCACTAAGTACAGTCATGCAGCACAGCCTCTGAGCATGTTCACTAAGTACAGTCACGCAGCACAGTCTCTGAGCATGTTCACTAGTACAGTAATGTAGCACAGCCTCTGAGCATGGTCACTAAGTACAGTCATGCAGCACAGCCTTTAAGCATGGTCACTAAGTACAGTCATGTAGCACAGCCTTTAAGCATGGTCACTAAGTACAGTCATGCAGCACAGCTTCTGAGCATGTTCACTAGTACAGTAATGTAGCACAGCCTCTGAGCATGGTCACTAAGTACAGCCATATAGCACAGCCTCTGAGCATGTTCACTAAGTACAGTCATGCAGCACAGCCTCTGAGCATGTTCACTAAGTACAGTCACGCAGCACAGTCTCTGAGCATGTTCACTAGTACAGTAATGTAGCACAGCCTCTGAGCATGGTCACTAAGTACAGTCATGCAGCACAGCCTTTAAGCATGGTCACTAAGTACAGTCATGTAGCACAGCCTTTAAGCATGGTCACTAAGTACAGTCATGCAGCACAGCTTCTGAGCATGTTCACTAGTACAGTAATGTAGCACAGCCTCTGAGCATGGTCACTAAGTACAGTCATGCAGCACAGCCTTTCAGCATGGTCACTAAGTACAGTCATGTAGCACAGCCTTTAAGCATGGTCACTAAGTACAGTCATGCAGCACATCCTCTGAGCATGGTCACTCAGTACAGTAAAGTAGCACAGTCTCTGAGCATGGTCACTAAGTACAGTCATGCAGCACAGTCTCTGAGCATGGTCACTAAGTACAGTCATGCAGCACAGCCTCTGAGCATGGTCACTAAGTACAGTCATGCAGCACAGTCTCTGAGCATGGTCACTAAGTACAGTCATGCAGCACAGTCTCTGAGCATGGTCACTAAGTACAGTCATGCAGCACAGCCTCTGAGCATGGTCACTAAGTACAGTCATGCAGCACAGTCTCTGAGCATGGTCACTAAGTACAGTCATGCAGCACAGTCTCTGAGCATGGTCACTAAGTACAGTAATGTAGCACAGCCTCTGAGCATGGTAGCTGTAGGTTCAGGCAGATGGCTCCTATTACAAGTCCACGGCAAATGTCCTTCCTGTGGGGGTGACATAATAAACAAACCACCAGCCCCCATGGCTTCAGATGTGCATGTGTGTTTGTGTTTGTGTGTGTGTGTGTGTGTGTGTGTGTGTGTGTGCGTGCGTGCGTGCGTGCGTGCGTGCGTGCGTGCGTGCGTGCGTGCGTGCGTGCGTGCGTGCGTGCGTGCGTTTGTGTGTGTGCGTGCGTGCGTGCGTGTTTGTGTGTGTGTGTGTGTGTGTGTGTGTGTGTGTGTGTGTGTGTGTGTGTGTGTGTGTGTGTGTGTGTGTGTATGGAAGCATCTCGCATTCCCAAAATTACAACTCTCTAAAGCAATGACAGGCCTCTGTCTGAAAAGACCTTCATTTCAGCTGCAAAAATTTCTTCAAAGAATAAAATACTGCTCCTATACACACCTCCCCACCCCAGTGCACTCTGGGATTGAACTCCAAATCTCTCTCGATTTCAAATTCAATTATGCTTTATTGCTGTGACAAGAGAAAAGGTTAACATACATACTAACAACATAACCATGAAAAACATCATGCTTCTCCCAACGCACACACACACACACACACACACACACACACACACAGGCACAATGTTCCAGATCCCCTCTATCCCAATACTATGTTAGATTAAAATTATTAGAAATCTAATTTTCTACAGAACAATAATAATAAAGAAAGCCAATTCCTACCTTAAAAAAAACCAAGCTTGGCAGTCTTGCAGAAGATATACTCAATGCCCCTGTGCACCAATAGCAAAGTTAACAGTGGTTCTTCACCCGCTAGCAGCTAACCACCTGCTAATGTTTAACCACCCAGTAATGCTTAACACACGCTAACGGCTAGCCACTCGCTAACAACTAGCCACCTGCTAACGCTTAACACCCGCTAACGGCTAGCAACCTGCTAAGAGCTAAACACCGGCTAACAGTTAACCACCTGCTAACGGTTAACCACCCACTAATGCTTAACACCCACTAACAGCTAGCCACCTGCTAACAGTTAGCCAACTTCTAATAGCTAACCACCCACTAACAGTTAACCACCTGCTAACGGTTAACCACCCACTAATGGTTAACACCCATTAAAGCTAGCCACCTTCTAACAGTTAACCAACTTCTAATAGCTAACCACCCGCTTACAGTTAACCACCCAATAATGCTTAACACCCACTAACAGCTAGCCACCTGCTAACAGTTAGCCAACTTCTAATAGCTAACCACCCACTAACAGTTAGCCACCCGCTAACAGCTAACCAGCCGCTAACAGTCAACCACCTGCTAATAGCTATCCACCCTATGATGCTAACGGCTCACCAAGCTGCTGTCCCATCCTGCTCCAATGACTGAGTTTGATTTCAAATGCGCATCAGTTTATTCCAGGCACCCGTTCACTGGCCGCCATCGTCCCCTCTGTCCTCACGGCGCGCTTTTGGCAGTCATCTCATTTCAAAATAACACTTGAGGGTTTGCGACGTTGTTATGGTGATGCTCTACAATCAAAGCACAGTCATGTAAATACCTCACAGGGAAGTAACACACAGGCTGAAGGATGGGAGCGTAAATACCTCACAGGGAACTAACACACAGGCTGAAGGATGGGAGCGTAAATACCTCACAGGGAACTAGCACACAGGCTGAAGGATGGGAGCGTAAATACCTCACAGGGAACTAGCACACAGGCTGAAGGATGGGAGCGTAAATACCTCACAGGGAACTAGCACACAGGCTGAAGGATGGGAGCGTAAATACCTCACAGGGAACTAACACACAGGCTGAAGGATGGGAGCGTGAATACCTCACAGGGAACTAACACACAGGCTGAAGGATGGGAGCGTAAATACCTCACAGGGAACTAGCACACAGGCTGAAGGATGGGAGCGTAAATACCTCACAGGGAACTAGCACACAGGCTGAAGGATGGGAGCGTAAATACCTCACAGGGAACTAACACACAGGCTGAAGGATGGGAGCGTAAATACCTCACAGGGAACTAGCACACAGGCTGAAGGATGGGAGCGTAAATACCTCACAGGGAACTAGCACACAGGCTGAAGGATGGGAGCGTAAATACCTCACAGGGAACTAGCACACAGGCTGAAGGATGGGAGCGTAAATACCTCACAGGGAACTAACACACAGGCTGAAGGATGGGAGCGTGAATACCTCACAGGGAACTAACACACAGGCTGAAGGATGGGAGCGTAAATACCTCACAGGGAACTAACACACAGGCTGAAGGATGGGAGCGTAAATACCTCACAGGGAACTAACACACAGGCTGAAGGATGGGAGCGTGAATACCTCACAGGGAACTAACACACAGGCTGAAGGATGGGAGCGTAAATACCTCACAGGGAACTAACACACAGGCTGAAGGATGGGAGCGTGAATACCTCACAGGGAACTAACACACAGGCTGAAGGATGGGAGCGTGAATACCTCACAGGGAACTAGCACACAGGCTGAAGGATGGGAGCGTAAATACCTCACAGGGAACTAACACACAGGCTGAAGGATGGGAGCGTAAATACCTCACAGGGAACTAGCACACAGGCTGAAGGATGGGAGCGTAAATACCTCACAGGGAACTAACACACAGGCTGAAGGATGGGAGCGTAAATACCTCACAGGGAACTAACACACAGGCTGAAGGATGGGAGCGTAAATACCTCACAGGGAACTAGCACACAGGCTGAAGGATGGGAGCGTAAATACCTCACAGGGAACTAACACACAGGCTGAAGGATGGGAGCGTAAATACCTCACAGGGAACTAACACACAGGCTGAAGGATGGGAGCGTAAATACCTCACAGGGAACTAACACACAGGCTGAAGGATGGGAGCGTAAATACCTCACAGGGAACTAGCACACAGGCTGAAGGATGGGAGCGTAAATACCTCACAGGGAACTAGCACACAGGCTGAAGGATGGGAGCGTAAATACCTCACAGGGAACTAGCACACAGGCTGAAGGATGGGAGCGTAAATACCTCACAGGGAACTAGCACACAGGCTGAAGGATGGGAGCGTAAATACCTCACAGGGAACTAGCACACAGGCTGAAGGATGGGAGCGTAAATACCTCACAGGGAACTAACACACAGGCTGAAGGATGGGAGCGTAAATACCTCACAGGGAACTAGCACACAGGCTGAAGGATGGGAGCGTAAATACCTCACAGGGAACTAGCACACAGGCTGAAGGATGGGAGCGTAAATACCTCACAGGGAACTAGCACACAGGCTGAAGGATGGGAGCGTAAATACCTCACAGGGAACTAGCACACAGGCTGAAGGATGGGAGCGTAAATACCTCACAGGGAACTAGCACACAGGCTGAAGGATGGGAGCGTAAATACCTCACAGGGAACTAGCACACAGGCTGAAGGATGGGAGCGTAAATACCTCACAGGGAACTAGCACACAGGCTGAAGGATGGGAGCGTAAATACCTCACAGGGAACTAGCACACAGGCTGAAGGATGGGAGCGTAAATACCTCACAGGGAACTAGCACACAGGCTGAAGGATGGGAGCGTAAATACCTCACAGGGAACTAACACACAGGCTGAAGGATGGGAGCGTGAATACCTCACAGGGAACTAACACACAGGCTGAAGGATGGGAGCGTAAATACCTCACAGGGAACTAACACACAGGCTGAAGGATGGGAGCGTAAATACCTCACAGGGAACTAACACACAGGCTGAAGGATGGGAGCGTGAATACCTCACAGGGAACTAACACACAGGCTGAAGGATGGGAGCGTAAATACCTCACAGGGAACTAACACACAGGCTGAAGGATGGGAGCGTGAATACCTCACAGGGAACTAACACACAGGCTGAAGGATGGGAGCGTGAATACCTCACAGGGAACTAGCACACAGGCTGAAGGATGGGAGCGTAAATACCTCACAGGGAACTAACACACAGGCTGAAGGATGGGAGCGTAAATACCTCACAGGGAACTAGCACACAGGCTGAAGGATGGGAGCGTAAATACCTCACAGGGAACTAACACACAGGCTGAAGGATGGGAGCGTAAATACCTCACAGGGAACTAACACACAGGCTGAAGGATGGGAGCGTAAATACCTCACAGGGAACTAGCACACAGGCTGAAGGATGGGAGCGTAAATACCTCACAGGGAACTAACACACAGGCTGAAGGATGGGAGCGTAAATACCTCACAGGGAACTAACACACAGGCTGAAGGATGGGAGCGTAAATACCTCACAGGGAACTAACACACAGGCTGAAGGATGGGAGCGTAAATACCTCACAGGGAACTAGCACACAGGCTGAAGGATGGGAGCGTAAATACCTCACAGGGAACTAGCACACAGGCTGAAGGATGGGAGCGTAAATACCTCACAGGGAACTAGCACACAGGCTGAAGGATGGGAGCGTAAATACCTCACAGGGAACTAGCACACAGGCTGAAGGATGGGAGCGTAAATACCTCACAGGGAACTAGCACACAGGCTGAAGGATGGGAGCGTAAATACCTCACAGGGAACTAACACACAGGCTGAAGGATGGGAGCGTAAATACCTCACAGGGAACTAGCACACAGGCTGAAGGATGGGAGCGTAAATACCTCACAGGGAACTAGCACACAGGCTGAAGGATGGGAGCGTAAATACCTCACAGGGAACTAGCACACAGGCTGAAGGATGGGAGCGTAAATACCTCACAGGGAACTAGCACACAGGCTGAAGGATGGGAGCGTAAATACCTCACAGGGAACTAGCACACAGGCTGAAGGATGGGAGCGTAAATACCTCACAGGGAACTAGCACACAGGCTGAAGGATGGGAGCGTAAATACCTCACAGGGAACTAGCACACAGGCTGAAGGATGGGAGCGTAAATACCTCACAGGGAACTAACACACAGGCTGAAGGATGGGAGCGTGAATACCTCACAGGGAACTAGCACACAGGCTGAAGGATGGGAGCGTAAATACCTCACAGGGAACTAGCACACAGGCTGAAGGATGGGAGCGTAAATACCTCACAGGGAAGTAACACACAGGCTGAAGGATGGGAGCGTGAATACCTCACAGGGAACTAACACACAGGCTGAAGGATGGGAGCGTAAATACCTCACAGGGAACTAGCACACAGGCTGAAGGATGGGAGCGTAAATACCTCACAGGGAACTAACACACAGGCTGAAGGATGGGAGCGTAAATACCTCACAGGGAACTAGCACACAGGCTGAAGGATGGGAGCGTAAATACCTCACAGGGAACTAACACACAGGCTGAAGGATGGGAGCGTAAATACCTCACAGGGAACTAACACACAGGCTGAAGGATGGGAGCGTGAATACCTCACAGGGAACTAGCACACAGGCTGAAGGATGGGAGCGTGAATACCTCACAGGGAAGTAACACACAGGCTGAAGGATGGGAGCGTAAATACCTCACAGGGAACTAACACACAGGCTGAAGGATGGGAGCGTAAATACCTCACAGGGAACTAACACACAGGCTGAAGGATGGGAGCGTGTCAAACAGTCGTGCTTTACAGTTATAAACATTTAATTTCCCCTTATCTCCATACTCTCATCTATTGTGTGACTGAAGCCAGTAACGGATACAAAAACTGAACAATTAGAACTTTATCAGACACAAACATTTAAATACGCAGTCCTTATAATGTGATAATATAAGTAATAATATAAATATAATATAATGTTTATTTTTTTGTACAGTGGGCAGCTCCAAACAGCTCTCCCACAGTAACTATCAGTCAGTGAGGTTTATGTGAGTGTGAACGTGTGTGTGTGAGTGTGAGCGTACGTGTGTGTATATGTGTGTATGTGAGTGTGAGCATATATGTGTGTATATGTGTGTATGTGAGTGTGAGCATATATGTGTGTATATGTGTGTATGTGAGTGTGAGCGTACGTGTGTGTATATGTGTGTATGTGAGTGTGAGCATATATGTGTGTATATGTGTGTATGTGAGTGTGAGCATATATGTGTGTATATGTGTGTATGTGAGTGTGAGCATATATGTGTGTATATGTGTGTATGTGAGTGTGAGCGTACGTGTGTGTATATGTGTGTATGTGAGTGTGAGCGTACGTGTGTGTGAATGTGTGTATATGTGAGTATGTGAATTTGAATGTAGATTTTTTGTACAGTATAGGCAGCACCAAACAGCTCTCCCACAGTAACTGTCAGTCAGTGAGGTTTATGTGAGTGTGAACGTGTGTGTGTATATGTGTGTATGTGAGTGTGAACGTATGTGTGTGTATATGTGTGTATGTGAGTGTGAACGTGTGTGTGTATATGTGTGTATGTGAGTGTGAACGTATGTGTGTGTATATGTGTGTATGTGAGTGTGAGCATATATGTGTGTATATGTGTGTATGTGAGTGTGAGCATATATGTGTGTATATGTGTGTATGTGAGTGTGAGCGTACGTGTGTGTATATGTGTGTATGTGAGTGTGAGCATATATGTGTGTATATGTGTGTATGTGAGTGTGAGCGTACGTGTGTGTATATGTGTGTATGTGAGTGTGAGCATATATGTGTGTATATGTGTGTATGTGAGTGTGAGCATATATGTGTGTATATGTGTGTATGTGAGTGTGAGCATATATGTGTGTATATGTGTGTATGTGAGTGTGAGCGTACGTGTGTGTATATGTGTGTATGTGAGTGTGAGCGTACGTGTGTGTATATGTGTGTATGTGAGTGTGAGCGTACGTGTGTGTATATGTGTGTATGTGAGTGTGAGCATATATGTGTGTATATGTGTGTATGTGAGTGTGAGCGTATGTGTGTGTATATATGTGTATGTGAGTGTGAACGTGTGTGTGTATATGTGTGTATGTGAGTGTGAACGTATGTGTGTGTATATGTGAGTATGTGAATTTGAATGTAGATTTTTTGTACAGTATAGGCAGCACCAAACAGCTCTCCCACAGTAACTGTCAGTCAGTGAGGTTTATGTGAGTGTGAACGTGTGTGTGTATATGTGTGTATGTGAGTGTGAACGTATGTGTGTGTATATGTGTGTATGTGAGTGTGAACGTGTGTGTGTATATGTGTGTATGTGAGTGTGAACGTATGTGTGTGTATATGTGTGTATGTCAATTTGAATGTAGATTTTTTGTACAGTATAGGCAGCACCAAACAGCTCTCCCACAGTAACTGTCAGTCA
>CM056381.1:5914530-5947030 GCA_029718625.1 Synaphobranchus kaupii | reverse complement strand
ACCCTTCGTCAAAAAATCCCGCTCGGGCCATAATTCAAAAAGCGTGTAACCAATTAAAGCGCTCGCCTTTACCTCAGATTTATTAGTAATAAATCATCCCTGATAACAGAGGGCCACTCCAAGCTGCCAGTCCTCTGGAGGACTCAGCAGCCCCCCGCCCCCCACCCCCCCCGCCCCCCCCCGCCCCCCTCCCCCCTCTCCTCTGAAATCTCAACAAAGTTCGGAAAACGAGCTGTGCGTCCCAGCGCCAACTCACCAGTGCGCAATCCCAGGGAGCCTCTTCCGGAACATGACGGAAAAGCAGCACCTTCCAGGTGGAGCCATGCACCTGGGGAGCTGTTGCTGTGGTGATTAAAGGGCGGAGGTGACAGGCGGGCCCTGCCATTGGATGGAGGGAGTGATGTCAGGGGCATCCTTCTGGGAGATGGGGAAACTTGCCGGGGTTAAAAAGGGTCAACTCCCGTGCCCCAAGGGGCCTGTCTGTCGGGCAACTCGCCCTGTAGGCACTACGGCCTTCAAGGAACTGAAATAAGTCCCCATGCAGGCACTACGGCCTTCAAGGACCTGAAATAAGTCTCCATGCAGGCACTACGGCCTTCAAGGACCTGAAATAAGTCCCCATGCAGGCACTACGGCCTTCAAGGACCTGAAATAAGTCCCCATGCAGGCACTACAGCCTTCAAGGACCTGAAATAAGTCCCCATGCAGGCACTACGGCCTTCAAGGACCTGAAATAAGTCCCCATGCAGGCACTACGGCCTTTAAGGACCTGAAATAAGTCTCCTTGCAGGCACGATGGCCTTCAAGGACCTGAAATAATAGTCCCCATGCGGGGCCCTGTTGCCTTCAAGGACCTGAAATAAGTCTCCTTGCAGGCACTATGGCCTTCAAGGATCTGAAATAAGTCCCCATCCAGGCACTATGGCCTTCCAGGACCTAAAATAAGTCCCCATGCAGGCACTATAGCTTTGGGCCTTGCTTTACATAACACACTCCCTTAGATGGCAAACACAGGGATATCATCAGCTATTGAAGCTCAATAGGAAAAGATTTATGGAAAGATTCTCCTTCCATATATTTTTTTTTAAACACTGTTACATGACACTGCACGCTCGCATTAAAAACGCTTTTTAGCTGTCGCTTTGCGTTTGGCGAATGAGAGAAGCAGAGAGCACTGGGCGCAGGGGAAGCACTCTGACACAAAGAGGGAAATTACAGCCGTAAGATGATACTTCACTTTCACTTCCCCGCAGGTCCAGGCCTCGTTTCCCCTCCATTAAAAGATCCTGAGAGACCAGGAGAGGGCCGTGGGTAATCACCCAAAGATCCTGCGAGATTCATCATGAGGCTCTCGCCGACCAGGAGAGGGCCGTGGGTAATCACCCAAAGATCCTGCGAGATTCGTCATGAGGCTCTCGCCCACCAGGAGAGGGGCGTGGGTAATCACCCAAAGATCCTGCGAGATTCGTCATGAGGCTCTCGCCCACCAGGAGAGGGGCGTGGGTAATCACCCAAAGATCCTGTGAGATTCGTCATGAGGCTCTCGCCCACCAGGAGAGGGGCGTGGGTAATCACCCAAAGATCCTGAGAGATTCGTCATGAGGCTCTCGCCGACCAGGAGAGGGGCGTGGGTAATCACCCAAAGATCCTGCGAGATTCATCATGAGGCTCTCGCCGACCAGGAGAGGGGCGTGGGTAATCACCCAAAGATCCTGAGAGATTCGTCATGAGGCTCTCGCCGACCAGGAGAGGGGCGTGGGTAATCACCCAAAGATCCTGCGAGATTCGTCATGAGGCTCTCGCCGACCAGGAGAGGGGCGTGGGTAATCACCCAAAGATCCTGCGAGATTCGTCATGAGGCTCTCGCCGACCAGGAGAGGGGCGTGGGTAATCACCCAAAGATCCTGCGAGATTCATCATGAGGCTCTCGCCGACCAGGAGAGGGGTGTGGGTAATCACCCAAAGATCCTGAGAGATTCGTCATGAGGCTCTCGCCCACCAGGAGAGGGGCGTGGGTAATCACCCAAAGATCCTGAGAGATTCATCATGAGGCTCTCGCCGACCAGGAGAGGGGCGTGGGTAATCACCCAAAGATCCTGCGAGATTCATCATGAGGCTCTCGCCGACCAGGAGAGGGGTGTGGGTAATCACCCAAAGATCCTGCGAGATTCATCATGAGGCTCTCGCCGACCAGGAGAGGGGCGTGGGTAATCACCCAAAGATCCTGCGAGATTCGTCATGAGGCTCTCGCCCACCAGGAGAGGGGCGTGGGTAATCACCCAAAGATCCTGTGAGATTCATCATGAGGCTCTCGCCGACCAGGAGAGGGGCGTGGGTAATCACCCAAAGATCCTGCGAGATTCGTCATGAGGCTCTCGCCCACCAGGAGAGGGGCGTGGGTAATCACCCAAAGATCCTGCGAGATTCGTCATGAGGCTCTCGCCCACCAGGAGAGGGGCGTGGGTAATCACCCAAAGATCCTGTGAGATTCGTCATGAGGCTCTCGCCGACCAGGAGAGGGGCGTGGGTAATCACCCAAAGATCCTGCGAGATTCGTCATGAGGCTCTCGCCCACCAGGAGAGGGGCGTGGGTAATCACCCAAAGATCCTGCGAGATTCATCATGAGGCTCTCGCCCACCAGGAGAGGGGCGTGGGTAATCACCCAAAGATCCTGTGAGATTCGTCATGAGGCTCTCGCCGACCAGGAGAGGGGCGTGGGTAATCACCCAAAGATCCTGCGAGATTCATCATGAGGCTCTCGCCGACCAGGAGAGGGGCGTGGGTAATCACCCAAAGATCCTGCGAGATTCGTCATGAGGCTCTCGCCGACCAGGAGAGGGGCGTGGGTAATCAGCCCCCGATTCATTTTTATGAAAGAAAGTCACAGGAGTATTAGATTGGCTAGTTGCTTTGTAATACCCATAATTCCATGCTCTGCAGGAGGAATGGGGGCTTTCAGTTTCTGTGTTAACTCACCTCACTTGTTTTCTCTGGTCTGAATTTGTTGCAGATTTTAAGGTGAAAACATCAACACTGTAGTTCTCCAGGAACAGGGTTAGTCACCCCTGCTGTAAGCTTGGTCAGACGTCTGAAACGAGAACCAAGGGGCAAGCAGAGTAGGTCACATGCAGATCTGCAATTAATAAAATAATGAATGAATTAATCAATCAATCAATCAGTTATTCAGGGAATAAAAAAACAGCAAAAACAATACAGTCAATTTCCTGCAACCCTGTTCGTAAGCAATCAAGCTGAAGATCACATCTGTGCCAAGACGTTCTTTCCTGTAGACCCAGGACATAATTAATGAAGTGACCTCAGTTGTTGTCTTTTTGCATGGGGTCCACTCAGTACCACCCAGACTCCATTGCCCCCAATGAAGGCTGGAGGTCCAAATCACAGACATAGAAATGACCAGGATGGGTCTACAGGACAAACAGAAATGGATAAACCAAAGACAAATCAAGGAATAGGGTGTCAGACGAAATGGCTGCTCTCACTCCAGATTGAATTTTGCAGTCAACTGATCAGCAATCACTCCCCCGTTTTGTCTTCAACTTCAAATTAATGCATGCGTCTGAGTCCTGGGGTGAAGGCTCCACCCACTTTACTGATGATGTCACTCCATGCAGATATTTCCCTAGAAACTCCCCCTGGTGAAACATCAGCAATGTTAGTATTCTCGGTTACTGAAGCTCACACCAAATGCACACAGCAAGCAATCTCTTTCACAGCGACTGATCTCTCCTCTACAACAATGAACTATGTGCCGATATAAAAAGTTCATAGTACGATTATCTTGGCCAACGTTTTCATGATATCCAATATTATTGAAATATTGAAATTGAATATTTGAAATTGAAATACGTTGAGTCTTAAAACATGGTCATTAAAACATACTTCAATGACTTCAAAAATACTATTCATACCATTCAGAAAACATCTATTTCTGAAGTATGTTTTATATAAAGGAGAGGGGCATTTTTTGTGTAAAAATGTTAACATTTTGGCCATGCCAATAACTCACTCTGAGACAACTCCCATCTCTTTCAGTCACTGATCTCTCCTTTCCAACAAACCACATCTTTCACAGACACTAATCTCTCCACTCCAACAAACCATATCTTTCACAGACACTAATCTCTCCTCTCCAACAAACCATATCTTTCACAGACACTGATCTCTCCTCTCCAACAACCCCCTCCTCTTTCACAGACACTGATCTCTCCTCTCCCACAAACCATATCTTTCACAGACACTGATCTCTCCTCTCCAACAACCCCCTACTCTTTCACAGACACTGCTCTCTCCTCTCCAACAAACAACATCTTTCACATACACTTATCTCTCCTCTCCAACAACCCCATACTCTTTCACAGACACTGATCTCTCCTCTCCAACAAACCACATCTTTCACAGACACTGATCTCTCCTCTCCAACAAACCACATATTTCACAGACATTGATCTCTCCTCTCCAACAAACCACATCTTTCACAGCCACTGATCTCTCCTCTCCAACAATCCACATCTTTCACAGCCACTGATCTCTCCTCTCCAACAAACCACATCTTTCACAGCCACTGATCTCTCCTCTCCAACAACCCCCTACTCCTTCACAGACACTGATCTCTCCTGTCCAACAACCCCCTATCTTTCACAGACACTGATCTCTCCTCTCCAACAACCCCCTACTCTTTCACAGACACTGATCTCTTCTCTCCAACAACCCCTTTCTCTTTCACAGACACTGATCTCTCCTCTCTAACAAACCACATCTTTCACAGTCTCTGATCTCTCCTCTCCAACAAACCACATCTTTCACAGTCTCTGATTTCTCCTATCCAACAATCACCCCAGTTTCAGTCTCGGGAGGAGCACAGTTTCACAGTCTGGGGGGGGGGGGGGGGGGGGGGGGGGCGGGGGGTGGAGGCATGCTCAGGCCATGTGTTCCGCGTGAAACATTCCAGAAGTGATAAATTATTCCTGAAGGAAAGCGGAGCCGTGTTTTCCCCGGAACGTTAGCGTGGCTCGGCCTGGGTTTGATCTTACCTCTGCAGTTCAAAGGTGTTTTCCATGGAAGGTTTGTTTCTTCCCCTGTTACAGGTAAATGTACCGAGCAGAGTCTGTAGGGCTGCTACACTCCCAGAGCACAGGACTCACAGCTCACTTTACACACACATAACCGCATAAAGCACCAACTGTGTGTGTGTGTGTGTGTGTGTGTGTGTGTGTATATGTGCATGTGTGTGTGTGTGTGTGTGTGTGTGTGTGTGTGTGTGTGTGTGTATATGTGCATGTGTGTATGTGTGTGTGTATGTATCCATGCATGTGTGTGTGTGTGTGTGTGTGCGTGCACGTGCAATGGTGTCGGGAACCGACGTCAAGCTCCTACGACATCAGACTGACAGAGCTGCAGGCCCACGGGACATCTGCACACCACCCAAACTCCACCTATGGAGACATACAACTTTACAAGATTTTTAATGAAAATAAAATCACTGCGTAAAATCATTCTTTTAACAACATACATGGCTGAATATAAAGATTTATTATGAAAACATTTCCATCATGAACCTTCTTTCTTAAAAATTTAAGCACATTTATCCCCAGTTCTGTTTCGCTGTAAGTAGGTAAGCTATAAATTCTGTTTCGCTGTAAGTAGGTAAGATATAAGTTCTGTTTCGCTGTAAGTAGGTAAGCTATAAGTTCTGTTTCGCTGTAAGTAGGTAAGCTATAAGTTCTGTTTCGCTGTCAGTAGGTAAGCTATAAGTTCTGTTTTGCTGTAAGTAGGTAAGCTATAAGTTCTGTTTTGCTGTAAGTAGGTAAGCTATAAGTTCTGGTTGAACTGCATGTTTGGGACCCAGACAGTTTTGGGCCCAGGGTTCTAAATTAATATTAGCATGGTTTTTATAATATTCACCAAATACTCCACTACACAACAATACACAATACAAGTATTATGTTAACATTTCAGTAATATTGTATAGATTTATGCACTACAGAATAATTATAATAATAATACTGTACTTGACCGGCACTAATATTGAAACAATAGCATACAGCAGCTGTATATAAACTCCATAGTAGGCGAGGTGTGTGGGACAGTATGTAGGGCAGCCGAAACTCAAGCCATATATCAATCCCCTCGCGCACTTGGCGGTTTGATCCCCCACCCACGACACCGTCTCTATCTGCAACCCCATCTAAATGAAATATGAAATATGAAAGGAAAGTCTGTAAAAAAAATATATATATATATTAAAAAATCATAGTAATATTTCAGTACTCTGTGATACAGTCTTATTCAGATCCATAATATATGACATTATGGGTTTGACATTCACGAGGTGATGTTGTGTTATATTGCCTGTGTAGTGCAGTTGAAAGGGTGGGTTGGTTGAATGGCTGAAAAATTATAACTGTGTTAAAGTTTACAAAGGGTCATTTTAGGGGGGCTTAAACATTTGGGAACCCCAGGCCCACATATGACAGGTCCTAGCCTTGCTTGTTTCATTAGAGCGCAACAGAACAGAACTGAGTTTGACAGCAAAATGCCCAAACTCGTGCATCTGAAGTCTAACGACTTAGCTCATTAGCCTGACAGCTAACCAGTCCAATTATGGGTCCAACTAAGGAGTCGACAAATGAAATTGACAGCTAACAGGATTTATAAGTTTGACAGAGAGCAGTTCTCATTAGCCTGACAGCTAACGGGTTTACTTATGTAAGCAAGTTCAATAAAGACCATGTCAATCAACGCCCTAGAAGAGCGTTCTGGGTTTTGGGCAAAAAAATAAACGTGTCACACCGTGATCCTTCAGCTCACCAAGACGAACAAAGATGGCACACAAGTGTGGCCACAGTTTCAACCATGAGGTTTATTTCCACAATTTTCACTGTTCATTTTTTACTTTGAACTTGTATCTCTCCACAGATTGGGTGACCCCACATTATTCCTCATCCTGTCGATAGATGGATTCCTGTTAAATCAGGTAGTGAAATGGGGGGGAGGGGGCTGTTCCATGGCTGTGATGGTTTCTGTGATTTAGGAGATGGACGTACCTCCAGTCAGTCCTTGTTTGTTAAGCTTTCACAGTGGTTTGAATGGGATCCTCATATCAGAACTGACTTCAGTCTGACAGGTTCCCAGTCCAGTAAGCAAGTGGCAATCAGACCATTATCTAGCGGCAGGATATTCACCAGCTCTTCTGCCATATGTACTCCTGCAGCGGGGAGCAGTATGTACTCCTGCAGCGGGGAGCAGTATGTACTCCTGCAGCGGGGAGCAGTATGTACACCTGCAGAGGGGAGCAGTATGTAATCCTGCAGTGGGGAGCAGTATGTACTCCTGCAGCGGGGAGCAGTATGTACTCCTGCAGCGGGGAGCAGTATTGTACTCCTGCAGCGGGGAGCCATATGTACTCCTGCAGCGGGGAGCCGTATGTACTCCTGCAGCGGGGAGCAGTATGTACTCCTGCAGCGGGGAGCAGTATGTACTCTTGCAGTGGGGAGCAGTATGTACTCCTGCAGCGGGGAGCAGTATGTACTCCTGCAGCGGGGAGCAGTATGTACTCCTGCAGCGGGGAGCAGTATGTACTCCTGCAGCGGGGAGCAGTATGTACTCCTGCAGCGGGGAGCCGTATGTACTCCTGCAGCGGGGAGCCGTATGTACTCCAGCAGTGGGGAGCAGTATGTACTCCTGCAGCGGGGAGCAGTATGTACTCCTGCAGCGGGGGAGCAGTATGTACTCCTGCAGCGGGGAGCAGTATGTACTCCTGCAGCGGGGAGCCGTATGTACTCCTGCAGCGGGGAGCCGTATGTACTCCTGCAGTGGGGAGCAGTATGTACTCCTGCAGCGGGGAGCAGTAAGTACTCCTGCAGCGGGGAGCAGTATGTACTCCTGCAGCGGGGAGCAGTATGTACTCCTGTAGCGGGGAGCAGTATGTACTCCTGCAGCGGGGAGCAGTATGTACTCCTGCAGAGGGGGGCAGTATGTACTCCTGCAGAGGGGAGCAGTATGTACTCCTGCAGCGGGGAGCAGTATGTTACTCCTGCAGTGGGGAGCCGTATGTACTCCTGCAGAGGGGAACAGTATGTACTCCTGCAGCGGGGAGCAGTATGTACTCCTGCAGTGGGGAGCCGTATGTACTCCTGCAGAGGGGAGCAGTATGTACTCCTGCAGCGGGGAGCCGTATGTACGCCTGCAGCGGGGAGCAGTATGTACTCCTGCAGAGGGGAGCAGTATGTACTCCTGCAGCGGGGAGCCGTATGTACTCCTGCAGAGGGGAGCAGTATGTACTCCTGCAGCGGGGAGCAGTATGTACTCCTGCAGTGGGGAGCCGTATGTACTCCTGCAGTGGGGAGCAGTATGTACTCCTGCAGCGGGGAGCCGTATGTACTCCTGCAGTGGGGAGCAGTATGTACTCCTGCAGCGGGGAGCCATATGTAATCCTGCAGAGGGGAGCAGTATGTAATCTGGGGAATTGTTCATATCTCACCAGTGAATAGAACAGAATGGAGGCCCTGCGATGAGTGCGTGGTGAGTGTGTGGTGAGTGTGTGGTGAGTGCATGATGAGTGTGTGGTGAATGTGTGATGAGTACGTAATGAGTGTGTGGTGAGTGTGTGATGAGTGCGTGGTGAGTGTGTGGTGAGTGCATGATGAGTGTGTGGTGAATGTGTGATGAGTACGTAATGAGTGTGTGATGAGTGTGTGATGAGTGTGTGGTGAGTGTGTGGTGAGTGCATGATGAGTGTGTGGTGAATGTGTGATGAGTACGTAATGAGTGTGTGGTGAGTGTGTGATGAGTGCGTGGTGAGTGTGTGGTGAGTGCATGATGAGTGTGTGGTGAATGTGTGATGAGTACGTAATGAGTGTGTGGTGAGTGTGTGATGAGTGTGTGGTGAGTGTGTGGTGAGTGCATGATGAGTGTGTGGTGAATGTGTGATGAGTACATAATGAGTGTGTGGTGAGTGTGTGATGAGTGTGTGGTGAGTGTGTGGTGAGTGCATGATGAGTGTGTGGTAAATGTGTGATGAGTACGTAATGAGTGTGTGGTGAGTGTGTGATGAGTGCGTGGTGAGTGTGTGGTGAGTGCATGATGAGTGTGTGGTGAATGTGTGATGAGTACGTAATGAGTGTGTGGTGAGTCTGTGATGAGTGTGTGGTGAGTGCTTGGTGAGTGTGTGATGAGTGTGTGGTGAATGTGTGATGAGTGCGTAATGAGTGTGTGATGAGTGCGTGATGAGTGTGTGGTGGTGAGTGTGTGATGAGTGCTTGATGAGTGTGTGATGAGTGTGTGGTGGTGAGTCTGTGATGAGTGTGTGGTGGTTAGTGTGTGATGAGTGCTTGATGAGTGTGTGGTGAGTGTGTGATGAGTGTGTGGTGGTGAGTGTGTAATGAGTGCTTGATGAGTGTGTGGTGAGTGTGTGATGAGTGTGTGGTGGTCAGTGTGTGATGAGTGTGTGGTGGTCAGTGTGTGATGAGTGTGTGGTGGTAGGGACAGCGAGGCCACAGGGGCCTGTCAGTGAGGGGGAAGAGCCATGACCTGTCAATCACCCAGCTGTCTGAGCCAATAAAAAAACACTGCACAGTCCTAACACCTATTGGTTCAAATCCAAGAGTCAGTGATGATTTCTGTGGTTTTTTCGAAGCCTCACTTTTCCCTGGAGAAATGGTAAGGCTGGACATCATACCATTAAAGCACACCTTGTACCGTTAAAGCACACCATGAACCATTCTTCTTCTTGTATTGAGATGATGAGTGGGGGGGGGGGGGGGGTGTACTCAGTTCTGCTCTGAACAGTGTGTGGGGGGGGGGGGGGGGTCTGGGGGCTCTGTTCTGTACAGCTGTGGAAGAGGGGGTGTGGCTCTGTACAGCAGCAGCTGCTCAGACGATTTCCACCTTTCACATAAACGCTGAAACATGTTTTACAGCCACTCTGCACCGAACAGCCTACAGCTGTTCCTCTCTGAATGAAATCAGCCATTTTACACATTTATAGATCTCAGCAGCCTGCCTGCCTGTAAAGCCTCTAATCTCTGCCTCTCTGAGCCCACGTTTTACTGAGTGACCCCAGGGTCAGCGCAACAAGACAAACTGGCTCTCACTGACTTTTTATCATCTTCATCAGAAAAAAGTGCGTAACAGCGATGGCCCTGGCAGACCCTGGAGAAACGGGAGGAAGAGGAGGAGGGGGAGGAAGAGCTCCAGGAAAAAGAGAATCTCCATGGAAATTCACACTCCATTGACATTCAAATCTGGGCCCTGAATCCAAATCCGAACCTGGTTTTCTTTCTCCCCAGTAATTAACTGAACAATTGGTGCTACTGATTGGTCAAACTGTTATCACACCTGACTCCCAGGTAAAGGAAGGGTGGAAACCACCAGATTTGAATACCAGGGCCATACAGCCTGTATTTTTTTTTTTACCATAAATAAAACTGCTCTGTTGTACTGTTTGTTTAACATCCTGATCCTAGTTTCATTTGGGATTTATTTTATAACAGTGATAGTCACATTCCCTCCATACAAAGATTCATTAATCAGATGAATCCTCAGATAATCAAAAGTAATTTTTTCCTTTGTCACAGAATACAAAGTGACAACTTTGCATATTTTAAGACTGTGTGTATTTTATTTATACACATTTACAGTACATGTAATGTATACTGTGTTTTAAATACAGCATGGAAAATACCTGATTGGTACAGTACGTGCAACTTTTAAAGATAATCTTATCCCCAGAAAGACTATTTGAAGAGCCCTGTTTACTGGTGTGACAAATTCAATAGTGTTGCCAAATATACACCCCTCTCCCTCTCTCAATCTCTCTCTCTCTTTCTCCCTATCACCTTCCTTTTCCCCTTCTCTTTCTCTTTCCCTCTGTCTTTTTCTTTATCTCTTTCTCAGGGTTGTATGGTTTCTCTCCTCAGCTCTCCTGTAACAGTAATCCAAGCAGACAGATGGTCTCTCAGCAACGCGTCGGCACGGTAACATGAGCCCCTCCCCACATTAATTATGCACAAAGGTTCCGACATAGGGGAACGATTACCCGCTCGACCGGCTCAATCAAAGACCATCTGAGAGAGAGAGAGCCTCCTGGATCAGCTGTACTATTACAGACTCACATTCATCTCCACAGCGTTCCCAATCCTGGTGCTTGCACACTGCACTCATCCCGCATGGTTCCACAGCGTTCCCGATTCTGGAGCTCACGCACTGCACTCATCCCGCATGGTTCCACAGCGTTCCCGATTCTGGAGCTCACACACTGCACTCATCCCGCGCATTCCCGATGGTCCTGGAGCTCACACACTGCACTCATTCCGCGCATTCCCGATGGTCCTGGAGCTCACACACTGCACTCATCCCGCGCATTCCCGATGGTCCTGGAGCTCACACACTGCACTCATTCCGCGCATTCCCACAGTGTTCCCGATTCTGGAGCTCACACACTGCACTCATCCCGCATGGTTCCACAGCGTTCCCGATTCTGGAGCTCACGCACTGCACTCATCCCGCGCATTCCCACAGCATTCCGGATGGTCCTGGAGCTCACACACTGCACTCATCCCGCGCATTCCCGATGGTCCTGGAGCTCACACACTGCACTCATTCCGCGCATTCCCACAGTGTTCCCGATTCTGGAGCTCACACACTGCACTCATCCCGCGCGCTCCCACAGCGTTCCCGATTCTGGAGCGCACGCACTGCGCTTATGGAAGGCGCAGTGCTGCACACAGCTGCAGATGGCTGCAGAATCTGCAGCTGCAGATTGAAATTGCAATTGCACCTGCGCATAGAGTGAATCAAACGCACAAACATATAAATAAAGTTTTAAGTTAAAAAACTGAACTGTGCAGAGTGTACGTTAGTGAGCTCCATCATGTGTTGGACAGACAGGTGTGAATCTCTGAGCTGGTACACCTGCACACCTGCACCTGCTGGGTGGCAGGAAGCCACTTTCAGACATTAGGTTAGGTTCTGCGCTTTCCTGTTTATCCAACCAGGGAACTATATAGCCTACGCAACCCAGGATTATAACTGGCCCTTCAGAACACTTTCTTTCTTTCACTGACCCTTAAAAAAATGACTTTCTACCCAGGAAATGAGGACGTGGTTCTGAGAATACACTGGAAAATAAACTCAGAATATATACAACACATGAAAGGGGTGGAGCTTCAGGCCTGGGGGGGGGGGGGGGGGGGGTGGAAGCTGGTTGTTTTTTCTAACCCAACGCTGACGTATATTTCCACACACACACAGCAATGCTCGCTCACTCATGTACAGAACTACAGTGACATTTCCACACACACACTGCAATGCTCACTCACTAATGTACAGAACCACAGTGATAATTCCACTGAGGAAATATGCAGTCTGCAACCGCAGCTCAGAAAGGCTTTAAAAAAAGCCAGATGATTGAGTCAATTAAATGATGAAGCTGAAGCTGACAGAATCGGCTCTTTTCATTCATCTTCATCTTCATCTTCATCTTGTATCTCATCCTTTGTCAAATAAAAACAGAGGCCTAGTTTGTGCTCTTTTTCTAGTCTGAATATATAATACAAAAATAGTCCGTTTGTGAAGCGCCTTCTTATGAAGTTCTCCGTTTCACCAGACTTACTTGCCTGATTTTTTATTCTGAGGATGAGGTCAATGGCCTGTAAAATGTTATTTTTAAATATTCAAATATTTATATTACACAGGAAGCATCATTCAGTTGGGAATTTTACACAGACCGTTCAGTTGAAAACTTGAAAGAAAACTTCATTAGGTTTTGCATAACTTGACGGAGAACGGCGTAGCGTGGAAACATCTCGTCCGGAGAACGGTGTAGCGCGGAAACATCTCGTCCAGAGAACGGCGTAGCGCGGAAACATCTCGTCCGGAGAACGGCGTAACGTGGAAACATCTCGTCCGTCAGTTCAGGACAGCGGAGACAAGCACGTGCAGCTGCTTCTCCTTCTCGCTCGGCAGTTCACCAGCTGAGCTGCGCAGCTGAAGCAGACAGACTGCAGGGGGCTGATTGGTCAGAGGACTCACCTCCCCTAGTGAATTCACACGCCAGGGCCTTCTGACACAAACTTCACCAACAGAGTTCAGTTTGCAATGTTCCGTGTGTCAATGAGGGTTGAGGAGATCTTGCCGGAGAGCTTGCCAGAGGGCCTGGTACCGTGTCTACCTGGCGGGACAGGAAACTTTGTGTTCCCCTCATTCTGCTTAATAATGGCAGAAAAACATGTTCTCTCCCCAAAAGAAGGGGAAAAGCTTTCGATTTTCCTCTATGTGTACCTCAAACACCAAGGGCTGAAGTGTTTGTCAGGCTGAGGAGGAAAGAGTCTCGACTCCACACCTAACACATATATGGTACATATATGTACAGTAACGCAGTTCCGTGTCCATCTGCAGGTCTAACACATGTATATATATATATATATATATATATATATATATATATATGTGTGTGTACAGTAACACAGCTCTGTGTCCCTCTGCAGGTCTAACGTAGACCTGCTTAGGGTTTGTAAGGGACGGTTATCTCTGTCGCATGATGCCGTCCCTGATCCTGATAACATCTGGGAGGTGGTGTTTTCAGGCACAGTCCTGTGTAATTAGACCAGTGCTGCACGGCTTAGCGGAGGTGGGGCTTAGCGGAGGTGGGGCTTAGCGGAGGTGGGGCTTAGCGGAGGTGGGGCAGGACATTGATGTGAGAGTAAGAAGCTCTGCTGATATGATTACAGACAGCACAGCTTCAGAGTGTGGCAGAAGGGGGTGTGGCCTGATGGCAGAGGTGTGGCCCGCACACACACACACACACACACACGCACACAGTGGTGCGGCAGGGGTGTGGCCCATGCCATCGTACCTTTCCATGTTTCTGCGTCACACATTTTCAGATTTATCGATTTATCCCCCGAGATGCTGCCTGAAATGTTATGAAAATAATTATGTTTTAAGTATCTATGTGCATTTGAGTGTGTGCACAATTCTAGGTTAGAGCATGTAAGTGAGTGTGTGTGTGTGTGTGTGTGCATAAGTGTGAGAATGTCTGCATGTGTGTGTATCTATGCTTGTGTGTGCGTGTGTATGTGACAGCATGCATGTGTGTGCATGTGACCGTGTGTGTGTGTGTGTGTGTGTGTGTGTGTGTGTGCATGTGACCGTGTGTGTGTGTGTGTGTGTCTGCGTGTGTGTGTGTGTGTGTGTGAGTGTAGTGTGTGTGTGTGTGTGTGTGTGTGTGTGTGTGTGTGTGTCTGCGTGTGTGTGTGTGTGTGTGTGTGTGTGTGTGTGTGTGTGTGTGTGTGTGTGTGTGTGTGTGTGTGTGTGTGTGTGCGTGTTTGTGTGTGTGTGGGTGTAATACAGAATATGGCTTCAGGAATAATTAGGGTGGAATGTACAGAGGACTATAATCAGCAGTAGAATCACTGTGTTTAAGAGAAGCAGTAAAAGCTGCTGTTTATGGCCTCGGCTCAGCGGGGAAACCCCTCACAACTGCAGGAGAATGTAACCCTGGTAACAGGAGAATGTGACTCGTGTAACAGGGGAATGTAACTCTGGTAACAGGAGAATGTGACTCGTGTAACAGGGGAATGTAACCCTGGTAACAGGAAAATGTGACTCGTGTAACGGGGGAATGTAACTCTGGTAACAGGAGAATGTGACTCGTGTAACAGGGGAATGTAACCCTGGTAACAGGAGAATGTGACTTGTGTAACAGGGGAATGTAACCCTGGTAACAGGAGAATGTGACTTGTGTAACAGGGGAATGTAACTCTGGTAACAGGAGAATGTGACTCGTGTAACAGGGGAATGTAACCCTGGTAACAGGAGAATGTGACTTGTGTAACAGGGGAATGTAACTCTGGTAACAGGAGAATGTGACTCGTGTAACAGGGGAATGTAACCCTGGTAACAGATGCTACTGTATGTTGGATGTTTTTCCTGCTCACTGACCCCACCCCCACGCCACACACACGCACACAGGCACGCACGCACGCGCACACACACACACACACACACCCCTGGTTGCTCAGATAGCCCGCCCACAACGTCATTGTGCCACCCAAGCTAGGGCACGCTCTAATTGTTGAACTAAGAAATGAGCCACCATTAGAACAAATTAGCGCCATTAAAGATGTATTAAAGGGACAGACGCGTGTGTCAGGGGAGGGAGCAACACTTGACCATGAGCACCAGGGCTGAACAAACAGGCCGGCACATTTTCCTTTCTTCTTCTCTGTTTTCTTTCCCTTTCTTCTCTTTTTTTGGTTGTTTTTTTTCTTGTTTTGGAGACTCAAATCCAGACACAGATTGTTACCACCTGCTGTTGTCCTGCCCTGCTCGTCCCAAACGTTCTAATCATGGATGAAATTCATTTATACGTTCAGATAATCGCCCCTAATTGTTTCTTTGAAGGAGAGGCAAAGGCAGCAGCATCTGGTTGACATATGCTTGCCTTGCCCAGTGTTGGGGCCCTAATCTGCTGTACAATGCCTCCCTCATGCCTTTGAGCCATAATGGAGCACTGTCCTCACATGCTTTTGAGCCGTAATGGCGCTCTGTCCTCAGTCATGCTTTTGAGCCGTAATGGCGCTCTGTCCTCATTCATGCCTTTGAGCCATAATGGAGCACTATCCTCACATGCTTTGGAGCCGTAATGGCGCTCAGATCTGTCCAAAGTCATGCTTTTGAGCCGTAATGGCACTCTGTCCTCAGTCATGGGCTGTGTCCAAATCAGAGCCCTACACCCTTTTGAGTACGCATATTTGAGTCCACGCTTTTGAGTGGGCGACTTTTTCTCACAAATGGGGGCACTTAAAATACCAGGATGAACCCCTTATTTCCGGGGTTTTGTTGAGGGAATTCAGGAGCACACTCATCTGCAGAACTGTGCACTCACCCAACAATTTCAGTAAGCAACTTGGAAGTAAAAACATAAGACGTAGAGCGTATATGCATATCTACGGTACAAGAGTGGGTCATATTATGAAATGGTCTTTTTTATTTTTGTTAATTTTATGTTCATTCATAGTCTACACTTTGTAACAATTGTCATATGTTAGCTGATTGATATTCTCAATAAAAATGAAAAAAATTAAAAAGATATTACGAACTACTTCCTCACTAGTTTGGAGAGAGTTTTGCGGGATTTCTTTCGCACACTGCTTGCAATGTGAGGGGACAGGCCACATAGTAGACAGGGGTCTGAGTGGACAGGGGACAGTGGACAGGGAACAGGGCTCTGATTCGGACACAACCATGCTTTTGAGCCGTAATGGCACTCTGTCCTCAGTCATGCCTTTGAGCCATAATTGAGCACTGTCCTCACATGCTTTTGAGCCGTAATGGTGCTCAGATCTGTCCTAAGGCATGCTTTTGAGCCGTAATGGCACTCTGTCCACAGTCATGCCTTTGAGCCTTAATGGCGCACTGTCCTCAGTCATGCCTTTGAGCCATAATTGAGCACTGTCCTCACATGCTTTTGAGCCGTAATGGTGCTCAGATCTGTCCTAAGGCATGCTTTTGAGCCGTAATGGCCCTCTGTCCACAGTCATGCCTTTGAGCCTTAATGGCGCACTGTCCTCAGTCATGCCTTTGAGCCATAATGGAGGGACGTGACAAAGTGAGAGCACTCACAATCCCAGTATGAATTAGCCTCCTCCTAGGTCACAGAGCTACAATGGAGGCTGTTCTCCTGAGGTGGAAAATCCAAGTTCAGAAAGTAAAAGTTCTCCCCAGTATTTTGTTCCAATCACCTGGATTTGGTAATTAGCACAATTCTTCAGCCAGAAGGTAGAACTAATTAGTGAAATCAGCTGGCTGAGTTCATGGGTGAAAGAAACACATGGCAGGACTTTTACATTCTGACCCCTGGCAATCCCCAGGAACATGGCTTTAGACTTCACAGTCTAAATCTCAAGAGGGTGATGCCATCCCACAACAGTAAATAGTGCCTTACGACCATCTTATCACTTGTACTGTGTAGTCTTTTCATAGTATATACTTATATACAGCAATGTAGTATAGTGGTAGTATATACTTATATACAGCAGTGTAGTATAGTGGTAGTATATACTTATATACAGCAGTGTAGTGTAGTGGTTAAGGAACTGGTCTTGTAACTGAAAGGTTGCAGGTTCGATTCCCAGGTAGGACACTGCCGTTGTACCCTTGAGCAAGGTACTTAACCTGAATCGCTTCAGTATATATCCAGCTGTATAATTGGATAATATATGTAAAAGAAATGCTAAAAAGTTGTGTAAGTCGCTCTGGATAAGAGTGTCTGCTAAATGCCTGTAATGTAATGTAATAAAAGACCAGCTAATTAATTGAAATACAAATGAAAAACATTACCATTGGCCAAGACACATCAAACTCCAAATACAGATTAGCCAGCCTGCCAGATATTCTGATGCACCAAGACTTTCAACTCTTAATTAGTGAGTCCGACCACAATGCGTGTCTGGGAAACATTGTGAGTTACGCTACAGAACTGCTCTTTCAGGACTTTCCGCCTCAGTGATTGGCTGAGCGTAAACCAACAGCACATCACACAGTTGTGGAAATGAGCTGTACTGAGCACAGCTACCAATTTATGTAAATTAGTCTCAATGACAAGAAATAAAAACATGAAGAAGTCGTTTGTGCTCTGTGAACGAGGGCTGTTGTCGTGGCTGGCCTGGGTAAGGTTCGCACATGTGGCGTGTGGGCCGTGTAATTCAAAGCTCTTCCCAAATGGAGAACACACCACCGCCAACGCACTGCACACTGTCCCCACTAAAGGGCCTGCTGACAGACTCTCTCTCTCACACACACACACACACACACACATACACGCATACACACACACATACACACACTCACACACACACACACACACAATCTCTCTCACTCCTCCCCTGCATCTGATCACTATCTACAACAACCCCAATTAACCATGAACACTCTCTCTCTCTCTCTCTCTATCCTACAGTACCTGGACAGAGAGAGTAACATGTTTATCCTACAGTACCTGGACAGAGAGAGTAACACTACACTACCTGGCATGACTACAGGACTACAGGAGCTTGTTCTGATTGGTACCGATAGGTAGAGAGCCAAACTGAGCGATTGTGATGTCATTTCCTGCAGAGGCGGCTTGCCAGTGGTCTGCTGGTCTGTGGACTCGTTGCAGTTGATGGGTTAACGGAGGCTTAATGGTCCGGATCGTTCCGCCTGATTGACCGACACTTCAGTCATGTACTGCAGCCGTTTGACTGGAAAAGGGGTTCGTAAGCACAATAAGAACACTGTTCACTGCTGTTCCCACATCTCTCTCTTCATCTCTTCCTCTCTCTCTCTCCTCCCCTTTGGGGGTGACATCAGTCCGATCTTCAGTAAAGATAATCATTCTCCATTGAAAGCCATGTGCAGGAGAGAGAGGGAGACGATTGTGACGACTGTGATGTCATTTCCCATATTTATGTAGCCTGGTGTTGTTGGTGTTGTTGTTGTTGTGCTGGAGCGTAGTAGCGACTGTGGATGTCATCACCGGTCGATGAACAATGTAGCCCCTGTGGGTGGGGGGGGGGGGGGGGGGTAGTCTGGACTGGCTGGGCCTTGCGATTACTCATCCATACTGCAGATCAGGGAGACAGATAACTGACAACATTTTACCAGCATTAGCCTGACTGGATGAATCACTGACAGCAGAAAACACGCCACAAAGCTCCATTCACTCAGCACACTGGACTGGCATTAGTCTGCCATTAGCTTAGCATTAGTCCAGCGGTAATCTGCCATTAGGCTTAGCATTAGCCCAGCATTAACCTGCTATTAGGCTTAGCATTAGCCCAGCATTAACCTGCTATTAGGCTTAGCATTAACTCAGCATTGAGCTGCCATTATCCTAACATTTGCCACGCACTAGTTCAGGAAAAGACAAGTATCGACACTCCATCACCTGTGCATCAGCCTAGCATTAGCCCATTATTAGCCTAGCATTAACCTATCCACACGCGCTCATGCACAGGTGTCGAGGATGTGGCTAGCGTGTGGACGTGCGCTACAAAAGGTGACAGAACGTAAACGTGTTTCCAATGAAGAACAAAGAGTCACACATCCACAAGGGAGAGAGGCGCAGTGAAGCTTGGGCCCCAAACCCAAAATACACCCCCTGTACAGGATCCAGTTCCCTCATGTACCCCAAACAGGTGAAAAAATGAAAGCTGAAGGGTTTATTGTTGGTATCTTGAATTACACATTGTTTCTACCTGAAAGATGGGAACATAAACTATAATTAAGATGGTTATGACTTCCAGAGCAGCAAAAGAGGGAAGACAGACTGCTGAAATGTGAAATGGCTTTTGAAGATGAAAAACTACGTTTCTAAATCTGCTAAAAAGGCACAGTAATCTCAAACAAATGTGCTCCTTGGCATTTACACAGGGTTGTTGTGAGTGGCAGACAGATGAATCATATATAAAGCAAATGGAACAATATGCACACCCTCTAATAAATTATGACTTTTACCAAGCTTTGAAAGGCTTGCGGGTCAAGTTTAAACTTACTTCAAATGCTGTTATAAAATGACAGGGTGAAATGTTTGTTGGAAATGAAATATCTTTGCTGAATATAATTAACCACCCACCCCCATGGGGTCTTCGGCACAGAGAACCCAATTAACTCAGTTCACTTCATAATGAAGTTCATCTTGAAACAAATTAAATGATAAGATTCTTATTTGATGGATTTCGGCCAGCATTAAGCACAAGAAGTATAAACAGCTAATTAATCTCCATCCGGGAGGTTGAGCGTTTGGTCTAAATCCAACAAGAACTTTGCAAAACAGGATCGAGACAAGCCGTTTGGCACAGTTACTACCAGTGCTACTTAAAACTCTAATTAATCCACCCAGAGCAAGCCTGGCTGTTTGGGACAGAAATAGGGGGGGTGTTATAAAATACTCTTGGGGTGTCGATCTGTATCAGGGGGTACGGTATGGTATGGTGTCCTTCACAGCAGGCAACAGAGCAGCCAAATGAAGACACGTAAAACATAGCTATGACTAAATCGTTTAACATAAGGACATGCCTAGATAAACATAGCAATACTTATAATATAATCATGATAGACAGTTCACTTGCAGTAAAATGTGTGTACAATGGATAACAATAAAAACAACATAAATGTGTACAAATGTATTACATTACATTACAGTCATTTAGCAGACACTTTTATCCAAAGCGACATACAATAAGTGCATACAGAAACGTCATCAAAGTCACTACAGCACAGACAAGACAAAGCACATCCTTCCCATAATGTAGCAGCTATCCCTAGTAATGAACGTTGACTGTAGTTCACAGTAAGCTGTGGGAAAATCAGCTATACTACACTTCTATTCTAAATACTATTATAAACTATAACAAACAGACAGGAAAACACAGGGAACTAGTACCATGAGGTCCTAGGTTAGAATATCAGTCAAGGTGGAGTCTGAAGAGGTGTGTCTTCAGGCCTCGACGGAATGCAGGCAGGGTTAGAGTAGAACGTAGGGGAATGGGGAGTTCGTTCCACCACTGAGGAGCTTGGGTCGAAAAACTCCGCAGTCGGGACAAGCGAGAGCCGTTGACACGAAGTTGGGGAAGTGCGAGTCGCCCTGCTGTAGAGGAGTGAAGTGGTCGAGCAGGAATATAGTTCTGGATTAAGTCCTGCAGGTAGGCGGGGCCTGTCCTATTGGCTGCAGTGTAGGCCAGGGTCAGAACTTTGATCCTGGCTGCAACCGGCAGCCAGTGGAGTGACCTCAGCAGGGGGGTTACATGGGAAAATTTCGGGAGGTTGAACACAAGCCGGGCAGCTGCGTTCTGGATCAGTTGAAGAGGCAGAATGGCACAGGCTGCACATCTGTGTATGTATGTACATCTCTCAATTCGATGATGCTTTACAGAAAATATATCTGGATAATCCTCCCTGTCTCTCTCCCTCTCCCTCTCCCTCTCCCTCTTCCTCTCCCTCTCTCCCTCAGCACGTTAAGCCACAGCTCCTGATAACAAGCAGCCCATCCCCGGCCCGGTCGAGTTCAGACACGATGAAAAACGGCGCAGGTCAGCTGTGGTTCCTGCTCCATCTTTTAAAAGATCCCATGTGCACAAAAACCTCCCCCTCTAAGACGATACATTCTGTGTATTTTTACGAGGTCCTTTCGGCTGCCGCGCGGTCCGTGGGCCGTCTGGCTGGAGAAGGCTGCGTTATTTACGGCGGGAGAATAGCGCAGTACGAGCCGGAGCGTCTTAGCGCTGAGCCTCCCCCCCATTCCGCCTGTCAGTCCTGACAAGGTCACGCCTCTCTGAGTTATGGGGAACGGGCGTGGATGCGCTGCGGGCCGCCGGTGCGGGACCAGGCATCTGTCCTTCAGCGTTTTATGAAAGAAGAGGAGGCGCAGGGCGTGGCCCAAAGAAGAGGAGGCGCAGGGCGTGGCCCAAAGAAGAGGAGGCGCAGGGCGTGGCCCAAAGAAGAGGAGGCGCAGAGCGTGGCCCAAAGAAGAGGAGGCGCAGGGCGTGGCCACCGACGCTCATAAATCACTCAGTCGAAATGGCCGATGGAAGGGAGCCGGTTTCCACGGCGATACTGCGTTTCACGCCTTTCGCCCGCCGTAGCACACGGAAGCGGTTCCGCTCCTCGCGGTCAGCGCTGTTTCCGGGTCGAGACGTGACCACTCCGCACACGGTTAGGTCCTTAAGGTCGACGTGATGTTGGAAATGTGTGGTTCCGTTCGGTTTGACGGTGGACGAAGAGGATTAAAATCATCAGGGCCTCGTGAGAGAGCGAATGTTTAACAGCCTGGCCCTTTACAGCAGGGAGAGACGTCCCACAAACGCAGAGAGGATCCAAAGGCGCATCTCGCAGCCGGGAGGTGGTGGGGGGGGGGTGGGGGTAGGGCGGCCAGTTTTCCTTTCCGGTCTCTACAAAAGAAAACTGAATTCAATAAACCAGGAAGGCCGTGAAAGAGCAGAGCGTTGCTGTTTGTTCAGTCCGCCGTGGCGTCTGCGCTCGTGTCAACATCCAGCTGACGGGCGCACGACAGACAGGCGATCTCCGCGGCCGCCCCAGACAGAGGCTCGGGTCCTCTCCAGCTGTCTGCACGGCGCAGAAACGGCCTTCACCCCTGAGAAGCAGGATGTTTGTTCGTCATCCTCTGGCTAAGACAACATGTGCCGAGGACGAGCTGGGAGACTCACTGGCATCGCCGTGGAGACGGAGAGACGCCGTATCACCCCGTTCACACCGGCTTCCTGCAACTGTTTTTTATTTTCATTCATGGAATGATAAACAGCCATGTTCCAGACACAGGATCTCCCCATTAAAGCCCCGTATCCCTTCGCACGGCCTCACAAACGTTTCTGACTGCGTTAGTTAGGCCCCGTATCCCTCCGCACGGCCTAACAAACGTTTCTGACTGCGTTAGTTAGGCCCCGTATCCCTCTGCATGGCCTCACAAACGTTTCTGATTGCGTTAGTTAGGCCCCGTATCCCTCTGCATGGCCTCACAAACGTTTCTGATGGCGTTTGAAACCTGTACAGGGGCTCATTACACAGGGCTGCATCCTCATTGGCTGGGTGAGCTACAGCGCCATTCCAAACATTCGCAAACGGGATAATATTGAGTTCTGTTTTCAAGTTGAGTTCTGTTAGTTGAACCAGGGGGCATAGACAGAAAATAGCAAAAGGTAAATTCCGCACAGACATTAGGAAGTACTTCTTCAGAGAGTGGTCGCCGTGTGGAATAGCTTGCCAGGTCATGTAGTAGAGGCAGAAACTCTGGGTGTTTTCAAGACCAGGCTTGATATGGTGCTGGATACTAATCTAGTTTGTAGGGGAGTTCTAAGTACCCTTTAGTGGTAGGAAGATGGCGAGCATTGTTGGGCTGAATTTGTTACGTTACATTAGGTTATGTTTTCTGCATGTGATTGGAAGGGTGCAGCAGCTCCATTACCTCCATAGAGCTGCATCCCTCCCCCTCCCTCATTAGCGCCACACACAAGCCATTATACGTGTTTATTTATTGATTAGTTTATTCCCTATGCTGGAGTCATACCCAGAATATCAGAGCTCATTCTATCCTCCAGCTTCTTATCTGGCACGAAGAGTTCAAAAAACACTTTTAAATATTAAAGGAATAATGTAAGAATCATATTCACAATTAGTTAAATACAGAAAATTATTAAAAGAACAGCAATACCGTTTCAACAGTTTACGTTGCGTTGGGTCACGGTTGGGTCACGGTTGCAAAGCTGAGATCATCCATTAGCAGCAAACGGCACCCATGAGTATAGTGTATTATTCATGAGCTTTACATGTCTGCCATTAGCACTACACACACCTCTGAGCCTTCCCGTCAGCTGCACTGATTACACTGTGTGTGTGTGTGTGTGTGTGTGTGTGTGTGTGTTTGAGCACAGGTGTGTGTGTTTGTGTGTGTGTGTGTGTGTTTGAGCACAGGTGTGTGTGTGTGTGTGTGTGTGTGTTTGAGCACAGGTGTGTGTGTGTGTGTGTGTGTTTGAGCACAGGTGTGTGTGTGTGTGTGTGTGTGTGTTTGAGCACAGGTGTGTGTGTGTGTGTGTGTTTGAGCACAGGTGTGTGTGCGCACGCACATTTGTGTTTACCCGTTTCATCCATTTGCAGGCAGGTAGTAACGGCCAGGGGCAGTTGGTGGGGACAGGTGAGCTCTGTGGGGGACAGGTGAGCTCTGTGGTGGACAGGTGAGCTCTGTGGGGGACAGGTGAGCTCTGTGGTGGACAGGTGAGCTCTTTGGGGGACAGGTGAGCTCACGCCCTTACCTGACATTCAGGGCAGGATATGATATATCCATCAGAGACTCATAGAAGTTCCTCCCTCCCTCTCCCTCTCGCTCTCCCTCACCCCCCCCCCCCCCCCCCCCCACCCCCCCCCAGCCTGAGCGTGACGTCGGAAGGCTGGAACGCGAGGAGCACACACACGTCCTCCCCCTTCACCCATAAAAATGCTTTGGATAGCAGCACCCTGTAATTTCCTTATACTGCAGTGGGTCAACAGCAGCCTGACAACTGCCCCCCCATCCCCCCTCCCCCTCGCTCCTTCTGTTACCGGGGTAACCCCTGCCAAACAAGGTGGCGGGGTGACCTTGGCCGTGTCATTCCTGGCGTGACGGTGGTTTTTGGGGAAGCTGACCGCCGATCCGGCCTGGCCCGGGCTGGGCCAGTTCTGGCTGCGTTTAAAAAACCCCAAAGGTTCAATTACAGCCCTGCCGCCCGCGCCAGGGTCACACGGCAGTCTGCCACTCCGCCGGGTTCTGCATTCCCGAAAAAGCCACACAGCAGCAGAACTTGGGCGCGTTCTAGAATGCGTGTTCCGGAATGTTCCGCAGGGAACTGTTAAGGACATGATGAGACAGTTGTCATGACGACGGCGGATGGACGGACTCTGACGGTATTTGGGGCACACTGCAGCTCTACGGTCGTGGTTTGTCTGCCCGTCTTCAGGAACGCACTTTAACCTCAACCCCGCCCACACCCTGGCCGCGCCCCCACCCCACCACAGCCAAGCATTCCTGCTGCGTCAGCGAGCAGGGAGCACGACAGGGGGAGCCTTAACACCAACGTACAGAGGGCACCTCAACACCTACTCTAGTGTGTGTAGAGTTTAGAGACCTCAGTGTGACTGTGCACTACTGGATGGGATGAAGAAATAAGAGATTCGTTGAGTGTGATTAGTTTCCTTAGTTCCATTAGTTCTATGGGTGTTGTGCGTGTGTTGTGCATGTGTTCTGTGTGTGTTTGGATCAGTAGCCTTATACAGAGAGCCTGAGGATGAATCAGAAGCCTTATAGAGAGAGCCCTGAGGATGGATCAGAAGCCTTATAGAGAGAGCCCTGAGGATGGATCAGTAGCCTTATACAGAGAGCCCTGAGGATGGATCAGAAGCCTTATACAGAGAGCCCTGAGGATGGATCAGAAGCCTTATACAGAGAGCCCTGAGGATGGATCAGAAGCCTTATACAGAGAGCCCTGAGGATGGATCAGAAGCCTTATACAGAGAGCCCTGAGGATGGATCAGTAGCCTTATACAGAGAGCCCTGAGGATGGATCAGTAGCCTTATACAGAGAGCCCTGAGGATGGATCAGAAGCCTTATACAGAGAGCCCTGAGGATGGATCAGTAGCCTTATACAGAGAGCCCTGAGGATGGATCAGTAGCCTTATACAGAGAGCCCTGAGGATGGATCAGTAGCCTTATACAGAGCCCTGAGGATGGATCAGAAGCCTTATACAGAGAGCCCTGAGGATGGATCAGAAGCCTTATACAGAGAGCCCTGAGGATGGATCAGTAGCCTTATACAGAGAGCCCTGAGGATGGATCAGAAGCCTTATACAGATAGCCCTGAGGATGGATCAGAAGCCTTATACAGAGAGCCCTGAGGATGGATCAGAAGCCTTATACAGAGAGCCCTGAGGATGGATCAGTAGCCTTATACAGAGAGCCCTGAGGATGGATCAGTAGCCTTATACAGAGAGCCCTGAGGATGGATCAGAAGCCTTATACAGAGAGCCCTGAGGATGGATCAGAAGCCTTATACAGAGAGCCCTGAGGATGGATCAGAAGCCTTATACAGAGAGCCCTGAGGATGGATCAGAAGTCTTATACAGAGAGCCCTGAGGATGGATCAGTAGCCTTATACAGAGAGCCCTGAGGATGGATCAGAAGCCTTATACAGAGAGCCCTGAGGATGGATCAGTATATACTTATACAGAGAGCCCTGAGGATGGATCAGAAGCCTTATACAGAGAGCCCTGAGGACGGATCAGTATATACTTATACAGAGAGCCCTGAGGATGGATCAGAAGCCTTATACAGAGAGCCCTGAGGATGGATCAGTATATACTTATACAGAGAGCCCTGAGGATGGATCAGAAGCCTTATACAGAGAGCCCTGAGGATGGATCAGTATATACTTATACAGAGAGCCCTGAGGATGGATCAGTATATACTTATACAGAGAGCCATGAGGATGGATCAGTATATACTTATACAGAGAGCCCTGAGGATGGATCAGTATATACTTATACAGAGAGCCCTGAGGATGGATCAGTATATACTTATACAGAGAGCCATGAGGATGGATCAGTATATACTTATACAGAGAGCCATGAGGATGGATCAGTATATACTTATACAGAGAGCCATGAGGATGGATCAGTATATACTTATACAGAGAGCCCTGAGGATGGATCAGTATATACTTATACAGAGAGCCCTGAGGATGGATCAGTATATACTTATACAGAGAGCCCTGAGGATGGATCAGTATATACTTATACAGAGAGCCCTGAGGATGGATCAGTATATACTTATACAGAGAGCCCTGAGGATGGATCAGTATATACTTATACAGAGAGCCCTGAGGATGGATCAGTATATACTTATACAGAGAGCCCTGAGGATGGATCAGTATATACTTATACAGAGAGCCATGAGGATGGATCAGTATATACTTATACAGAGAGCCCTGAGGATGGATCAGTATATACTTATACAGAGAGCCATGAGGATGGATCAGTATATACTTATACAGAGAGCCCTGAGGATGGATCAGTATATACTTATACAGAGAGCCCTGAGGATGGATCAGTATATACTTATACAGAGAGCCCTGAGGATGGATCAGTATATACTTATACAGAGAGCCCTGAGGATGGATCAGTATATACTTATACAGAGAGCCCTGAGGATGGATCAGTATATACTTATACAGAGAGCCCTGAGGATGGATCAGTATATACTTATACAGAGAGCCCTGAGGATGGATCAGTATATACTTATACAGAGAGCCATGAGGATGGATCAGTATATACTTATACAGAGAGCCCTGAGGATGGATCAGTATATACTTATACAGAGAGCCATGAGGATGGATCAGTATATACTTATACAGAGAGCCCTGAGGATGGATCAGTATATACTTATACAGAGAGCCCTGAGGATGGATCAGTATATACTTATACAGAGAGCCCTGAGGATGGATCAGTATATACTTTTACAGAGAGCCCTGAGGATGGATCAGTATATACTTATACAGAGAGCCCTGAGGATGGATCAGAAGCCTTATACAGAGAGCCCTGAGGATGGATCAGTATATACTTATACAGAGAGCCCTGAGGATGGATCAGTATATACTTATACAGAGAGCCATGAGGATGGATCAGTATATACTTATACAGAGAGCCCTGAGGATGGATCAGTATATACTTATACAGAGAGCCCTGAGGATGGATCAGTATATACTTATACAGAGAGCCCTGAGGATGGATCAGTATATACTTATACAGAGAGCCCTGAGGATGGATCAGTATATACTTATACAGAGAGCCCTGAGGATGGATCAGTATATACTTATACAGAGAGCCCTGAGGATGGATCAGTATATACTTATACAGAGAGCCATGAGGATGGATCAGTATATACTTATACAGAGAGCCCTGAGGATGGATCAGTATATACTTATACAGAGAGCCATGAGGATGGATCAGTATATACTTATACAGAGAGCCCTGAGGATGGATCAGTATATACTTATACAGAGAGCCCTGAGGATGGATCAGTATATACTTATACAGAGAGCCCTGAGGATGGATCAGTATATACTTATACAGAGAGCCATGAGGATGGATCAGTATATACTTATACAGAGAGCCCTGAGGATGGATCAGTATATACTTATACAGAGAGCCATGAGGATGGATCAGTATATACTTATACAGAGAGCCATGAGGACTGCATTACTCTGCTGGCCCAAAACCCCCATAATCAACAACAAGGCTTCAATTAACAAGAACTAAAGCAGCATATTTAAAACAACTTTGATAGAATGTTCAATACCACAGCATCTCCAGCTCACCACACAAAAAACACATCACTGTGATTAAACTAAGCCAATGTGTGCTCCAGCAACCAGTAATAAAGAGAGGGAAGGGGAGAGAGAGAGAGAGAGAGAGAGAGAGAGAGAGAGAGAGATGTGGTGTACTTGTACAGTTCAGGTCATTGGGTAAAAGGAGCCGATTTAAATTCTGTAAATGTTGTTATGAGAAGCACATGTTCTAGAGGCAAAACACACACACACACACACACACACACACACACACACACACACACACACACACACACACACACACACACACACACACACACACACACACACACACACACACACACACACACACACACAGGGAGGAATGTCCACTTTCTTCCCATCATACACTTCTGAAAACATACAAAATAACAAAATATATATAAACTTTTTTAATAGACAAAATGCCAACTAACATTAAAAAAAACAATAGTACACAAAAAAATAGGAATATTTTTAAAATAATGTAAATATATTTTTCTATTTAAAATATAAAGTAATGCTACAAAGAGGCATTATGATTATGTAAAGCCTGCATTACCACATTAAATATGGTGGAACATTTGGCAGAAGGTACAAAACATGACGTTTATTCCTTAATACTCTTCTATAACTGAATTAAGGCTTTTAGAGTAACTGTGTAAACCTTTGTGCAAGTCAGAGAACAATGAAATAACACTGCAATAAGGACACTGCTGTCTCTGTGTAGCATAATCTGACACACTGGTCTCTCTTTGGGTAGCATAATCTGACACACACTGGTATCTCTTTGGGTAGCAGACATTGACACACATTGGTGTCTCTTTGGGTAGCAGACATTGACACACATTGGTGTCTCTTTGGGTAGCAGACTCTGACACACATTGGTGTCTCTTAGGGTAGCAGATGGCTTTGTTCTTAAACAGGAAGTACCGTTTCTGTTTTCCTTATGTAAACCACTCTCACAACTGCAGATTATTTCAGAATCAGGCTGTGGGCCAGGATTGCTCGTGGAAACTCTGGAAAAGCCTACGCTTGGACTGACCAAGGTCGCATTCCAAACCATGCTCTTCACCAACACTGATCTCAGTACAGTCCTAAAGTGGGACCTGTAAGTATGCACAGGCCTGATCTCATTTACTAACACTGATCTCAGTACAGTCCTAAAGTGAGGCCTGTAAGTATACACAGGCCTGATCTCATTCACTAACACTGATCCCAGTACAGTCCTAAAGTGAGGCCTGTAAGTATACACAGGCCTGATCTCATTCACTAACACTGATCCTGGTACAGTCCTAAAGTGAGGCCTGTAAGTATACACAGGCCTGATCTCATTCACTAACACTGATCCTGGTACAGTCCTAAAGTGGGACCTGTAAGTATACACAGGCCTGATCTCATTCACTAACACTGATCCCAGTACAGTCCTAAAGTGGGACCTGTAAGTATACACAGGCCTGATCTCATTCACTAACACTGATCCTGGTACAGTCCTAAAGTGGGACCTGTAAGTATACACAGGCCTGATCTCATTCACTAACACTGATCCCAGTACAGTCCTAAAGTGGGACCTGTAAGTACACACAGGCCTGATCTCATTCACTAACACTGATCCCGGTACAGTCCTAAAGTGGGACCTGTAAGTATACACAGGCCTGATCTCATTCACTAACACTGATCCCGGTACAGTCCTAAAGTGGGACCTGTAAGTATACACAGGCCTGATCTCATTCACTAACACTGATCCCAGTACAGTCCTAAAGTGAGGCCTGTAAGTATACACAGGCCTGATCTCATTCACTAACACTGATCCCGGTACAGTCCTAAAGTGGGACCTGTAAGTATACACAGGCCAGATTTAATTCGCCAAATGTGTGTGTGTGTGTGTGTGTGTGTGTGTGTGTGTGTGTGTGTGTGTGTGTGTGTGTGTGTGTGTGTGTGTGTGTGTGTTACATGCCAAACCAACATTATCACTGGATAATGATATAATCGCGAAATGAACGACCACCTTTGAAACCTTAGGCAGTGACCTGTAGAAAGAGATCAGTGATTAGAGATCAGAAATCAGTGATTAGAGATCAGGTCAGTCATTTGAGATCAGTGATTAGAGATCAGAAATCAGTGATCAGTGATTATAGATCAGCGATCAGTGATGATAGATCAGTGATTATAGATCAGAGATCAGTCATTAGAGATCAGTCATTAGAGATCAGCGATCAGTCATTAGAGATCAGTGATCAGTGATGAGAGATCAGTGATTATAGATCAGAGATCAGTCATTAGAGATCAGTCATTAGAGATCAGAGATCAGTATGGCTGAGAGGAGCAGGCTGCACCAGTCACTCATTTGAAAGCTGTTTCTTAATTGAGCTTTTCCCAGAGAGGTTCTCCATCACTTCTGAGTGTTTTCTGATTGGTGGTGCCATTTGGCCCCGCCCCCTGGCTACGCGTCAGTCTCCCCGTGCACATTTTCCATGTGCACCTTCAGGTAATCGTTACGGGGTGAACTTCTTATGACACCTCTGGCACTCCGCCATGGGCCGGTTCGGGTTGTGCGTCAGTTTGTGCCGGATCAACATCTTCTTCAGGCTGAACGAGAGATCGCATACCTGCGAGAGAGAGAGAGAGAGAGAGAGAGAGAGAGAGGAGAGAGAGAGAGAGAGAGAGAAGAGACACACACACACATTCACAGAGAGATGAGTGTTTTTAGACTGAAAGGAGGGAGGCTGAGCTCCTCTCTAATTTAAGGGGTCAGACTCAAAGCCACTCATGCGTCACTAATGAGCCGTTTCACAGAGCACTCATCACCTCAGCCCACGGTGTCAATCACGCTCGCCCCAACACACAGGCACCAGCCGTCAAAGCCCCCGCCGAGCCCCGCCCCGCCCCGCCGCGAGCCCCGCCCCGACCAGCCCTGCCCCGCCCAGCCCCCACACCCATTAATTACAGCCAAACAAGAGAGAGAGAGCTTAATACCATCAAACGCTGACCTGGTAACAACTTTAATACTGACAAACGCTGACTGTTAACAAGTTTAGTACCACCAAGCGCTGACCAGCAACAAGTTTACGCTGCGTTCACGACATATGGGAGAGACGGTAACTACAATACTGCTCACGTCAGCTTTCATGTGGTAAATACTACTCATTGACGCACTTGGTGTCACCAGTGTGGAAATGGCCTACCATCTCTCCCATATGACGTAAACACAGCATACGACGGCCTAGAAACCATGGTGGCGAATTCTGTGGTCAAACGCAAGAACAAAGCATATTTTCAACAAATAATCTGGAAAAATGACCGACTCTTGTTTATCAGATTTAACGGATCTAACTGATGAGATGTCAAAAGTCCGTAGGCTATCTAGTCGAATCAAATGTTCAGCAGTTTGGCAAAATGAGCCAAAATGGCAATAGTTAACAAAAACAAAAGTTTCCGGCAAACCTCCATCTATTCAGTGATCTCAGAGACATCTTGGCTTTAAACGGTTTCATCCGAGGTTAACGCATGAGCGCTTCCAAGTTGTTGTTACGAGCAAGAATGTCGTTCAAACTTTAATCCCATATGTTGTGAACGCAGCATTAATACTGAAAAACGCTGACCATAACAAGCGTAATACCGCCAATCACTGCCCAGTAACAAGCGTAAATACCGCCAATCACTGCCCAGTAACAAGCATAATACCACCAATCACTGCCCAGTAACAAGCGTAATACCGCCAATCACTGCCCAGTAACAAGCATAATACCACCAATCACTGCCCAGTAACAAGTGTAATACTGCCAATCACTGCCTAGTAACAAGCGTAATACCGCCAATCACTGCCCAGTAACAAGCATAATACCGCCAATCACTGCCCAGTAACAAGCATAATACTGCCAATCACTGCCCAGTAACAAGCGTAATACTGCCAATCACTACCCAGTAACAAGCATAATACCACCAATCACTTCCCGAGTAACAAGCATAATACCACCAATCACTGCCCAGTAACAAGTGTAATACCACCAAACGCTGCCCAGTAACAAGTGTAATACCGCCAATCACTGCCCAGTAACAAGCATAATACCACCAATCACTGCCCAGTAACAAGCGTAATACCGCCAATCACTGCCCAGTAACAAGTGTAATACCGCCAATCACTGCCCAGTAACAAGCATAATACCACCAATCACTGCCCAGTAACAAGCGTAATACCGCCAATCACTGCCCAGTAACAAGCATAATACCACCAATCACTGCCCAGTAACAAGCATAATACCACCAATCACTGCCCAGTAACAAGCTTAATACCACCAATCACTGCCCAGTAACAAGCATAATACTGCCAATCACTGCCCAGTAACAAGCATAATACCACCAATCACTGCCCAGTAACAAGCGTAATACCGCCAATCACTGCCCAGTAACAAGCATAATACCACCAATCACTGCCCAGTAACAAGTGTAATACCACCAATCACTGCCCAGTAACAAGCTTAATACCACCAATCACTGCCCAGTAACAAGCATAATTACTGCCAATCACTGCCCAGTAACAAGCATAATACCACCAATCACTGCCCAGTAACAAGCATAATACCACCAATCACT
>CM056381.1:5882161-5914030 GCA_029718625.1 Synaphobranchus kaupii | reverse complement strand
GTGTAAATCAGGCCAGGTTACTGCGGATCTGTATTCCTGTGTGTGTAAATCAGGCCAGGTTACTGCGGATCTCTTCCATTTCAGAAACGCTGCTGTGGGTGAAACGTTGATATGTCTAATGAAATTTGATGGATTAATATTTCCGTGTTTGAAAAAAAAAAAAAAAAAAACCCTAAAACTGAAATACAACGATAACTTCCCCACTCCCGGGCGTCTTCGGGCGGCTGCAACATTGCTCATTCACAACCCACATAAATTCCAACACCACCACCCGCGCGGTCTCCTGGGGCTGGACGTTTCTTTTGTAGTACAGTACAAAACCCCACTTTCCCCCAGAAATGGGGAAAAGGAAATCATATGTTCCTCTCAGCTCTTACTCTATGGTGACCCGTATGGCGATGGGTCTACACTCGCCAATGATCCTTCACGGAGAAGATGGAGATTTGACCGGCTTCCCTCGTGGCTGTCCGCGCTTTGCGGTCCACAGCGGCAGAGTACACGACTCCCGACTAGGTATAAGTGCTGGAATTTAGCCTTGGATGTACATACTACACTCTCAGAAATGAAGGTACATTACATTACATTCATTTAGCAGACGCGCGACACACAATGAGTGCATACAGAAGGTCATCGAAGCAACTACAGGACAGATTAGACAAAGCACATCCTTCCCATAATGTAGCACCTATTCCCCATAATGTAGCAGCAGGTGGAAGATCCCCCCAAGGTACAGTGGGGGTACATTTTTGTTCTTTAAGGAACAAATTTACCAAATGCCCTCAAAGTACAATAAAGCAATTTGGGTACAAATAACAAAAAAGGTTACAAATGAAATATTAAACCCATAGCTAGGGGTACAATTCCATGTACTGGCTGGAACCCACTTGGATTTTATTTTAACAATGTGTCACCGTTTCATTGTGTTTGAACCCCAACTTGCAAAAATAAACACGTAAAATTGAGCAAGGCAGTGTGGCACTAGGTTGCAGTCCAGGGGGCATGTCGGTTCCCACGGCAACACTTCTAGATATCCCTGCCCTAACAGGTGTGTTATTTCATTACAGTTATGGTTATGGTCACACTTAAGAGGTGAGGCAGATTGATTGATTGATTGATTGATTGGTTTTATTTGACATAATTTAAAATATACATATGGTTGGTAGCCCTTAGGCAACAGCCATAAACACATTATCATGGAAATTAGACACAATAAAGTCAGGATGAACTGTGGTCCTCCTTGTACTAAGTCATGGGCAGGACTGACAATGCAGGAGTCACTTAAAAGAAAAGGACAATACATATCACACAATATATATACAGTATATACACATTCAAGGGCCAATATATACAGTATATACACATTCAAGGGCTAATATATACAGTATATACACATTCAAGGGCTAATATATACAGTATATACACATTCAAGGGCCAATATATACAGTATTTACACATTCAAGGGCCAATATATACAGTATTTACACATTCAAGGGCTAATATATACAGTATATACTCATTCAAGGGCCAATATATACAGTACATACACATTCAAGGGCCAATATATACAGTATATACACATTCAAGGGCTAATATATACAGTATATACCCATTCAAGGGCCAATATATACAGTATATACACATTCAAGGGCCAATATATACAGTATATACACATTCAAGGGCAAATATATACAGTATATACACATTCAAGGGCCAATATATACAGTATATACACATTCAAGGGCCAATATATACAGTATATACACATTCAAGGGCCAATATATACAGTATATACACATTCAAGGGCCAACGTATACAGTATATACACATTCAAGGGCCAATATATACAGTATATACACATTCAAGGGCCAATATATACAGTATATACGCATTCAAGGGCCAATATATACAGTATATACACATTAAAGGGCATATATACAGTATATACACATTCAAGGGCCAACATATACAGTATATACACATTCAAGGGCCAATATATACAGTATATACCCATTCAAGGGCCAACATATACAGTATATACACATTCAAGGGCTAATATATACAGTATATACACATTCAATGGCCAATGTATACAGTATATACACATTCAATAGCTAATATATACAGTATATACACATTCAATGGCTAATATATACAGTATATACACATTCAAGGGCCAATATATACAGTATATACACATTCAAGGGCTAATATATACAGTATATACACATTCAATGGCCAATATATACAGTATATACACATTCAATGGCTAATATATACAGTATATACACATTCAATGGCTAATATATACAGTATATACACATTCAAGGGCCAATATATACAGTATATACACATTCAAGGGCCAATATATACAGTATATACACATTCAAGGGCCAATATATACAGTATATACTCATTCAAGGGCCAATATATACAGTATATACACATTCAAGGGCCAACGTATACAGTATATACACATTCAAGGGCCAATATATACAGTATATACACATTCAAGGGGCAATATATACAGTATATACACATTCAAGGAGCACATTGATATTTTCCTGATTGCCTCTTTTAATTCCTTCACTGTTCCTTTGAAATGGCGAGGTAAACAAGACGGCTCATGAAACAAAGGAATGAGATTGAGAGAGAGAGAGAGAGAGAGAGAGAGAGATGGCCAGTGGCCAAGGGTTTGATTAGCAAGGGATATCGAGTTGGGCCAATTAATGAATCAATTAAGAGTCAAGCCTGCACAGCCTCTTTGAAGTCGCCGAGCCTGCTCTGCGCTCTGACTCCCCCGGACAAAGCAGCACAAATCTCCCTCTGACAGCAGATGGCAGGTGGAAGATTACACGGGGATAAAGCGGCCTTTGCGGATGGTTACATGGATACAGCACACAAACGGGATTAAACCCGTACCCCCCCCCCCCCCCCCCCCACCTTCATCCAGTCAATCAGTCCCCTGTTGCAATCAGGGGGAAGGAATTTAAAAAATATAAAAAAGACAGGGGTGCTGGGGAGATGGTTAAAAGTTGTGTAATTTCTTCTCTAAACATCGCTCAGGCAAAGCGGAGCAAGGATTGGGGGGGAATGGCATATTATGTGTAATGAGAATTATGCTAATTTCTCCGCCGGATAAAAAAAAAAAGTACGATTTTCTGAGGGAGGACAAAAAAAGGTTATTCATATTTTGACAATTTAATAACTCTGGAAAATGAAATTGCTTTAAGTCAGAGAGACAAGGGACTGAAGAGAGAGAGAGAGAAAAAGAGCGAGAGAAAGGGGGGGGGGGGGCAATCTTTTTGTTGTTATAGAATAGAGAGGGGAGAGGGAGCCCTCGAAAAGGAGTGTGTATGTGTGTGTGTGTGTGTGTGTGTGTGTGTTTTAGTTTGTTTGCACATGTCCAAGCATGTGTGCATTCACAGTAATTGATTTCCAGTTAAGTTCAGTAACTGTATTGACCCCGTGGGGTAATTTGTCCTCTGCATTTGACCCATCCTAACTACTTAGTGGGCAGTCACAGTGCAGCGCCCGGGGACCAGCTCCAGTTCTGAGGCCAGTGCCTTGGTCAAGGGCAATGGCAGGAGTTTACCTAACCTGACATGTCTATGGTGTGGGAGGAAACGGGAGTGAAACCCACGCGAACACAAACTCCACACAGACCGGTGCTCGAGCCTGGAGTCTCTTTCTTGCGAGGCGACAATGCTACCCGCTGCACCACCTTGCCGCCCAGTTCTGACGCCTAAGAGCCAGTCAGCGAGTAACAAGTGGGAGAAACCTCCATTTTATTCGACAGGTTGCCGCTTCCTGATATACTATACCGATGTATCCTGATACATATCAGAGACCAACAACCTGCCTCATGAAAGAGGAGTTACTTCCTCCAGTACGCTGAGCCATTGGCCGAGGAAACGCGTTTCCTTGCTGAGACCTTGACAGCGATGATTTCCCAGAATGCACTGAGGGCGGGCTGTTAACCAGGAAGGTCAGCCTGTATGGCAATAACCTGGGGGAAAGGACGGGAAGAGAACGCTTGATACCGCACACAGCCAATCTGCCAATCTATTATTTTTGGGGGGTGGGCAGGTAGGTGGGTGGGGGGCAGGGGGTGAAGAGGTTATTGTGATTAGACAGCCTGTTTGGACCAGGACTTCAGGGTTAAAACCACTATCACACGAACCCCTTAATAGTCTTTACAGTCATATTTTCTTATGTTTCATACAGAGCTTCAGAACCTGGGGTCAAAACAACAATTATGTATACAAGGCTGGTACAGGACATTTGAGTGACTGCACCTCCTGTAGCACAGTGTCCTTGTAGCAAATTTTGTTGTGCATCAATGACTGGTTCAGAAGTACACAATGTAGACAAAATGGTATCCCAGGAGCACCGCCTCCAAATGCCAACCTAGCCCAGCCCTATTTACCTTTCATTTCTTGACCCACGAAGGTTACTATGGGTAATAAGGCTACCTTGATGAAGCTGAAGAACAGTTATTCTGTATGCACAGTGCACATTCACCCATATGTCTAACAGTCTAATCAATGTTGAAGTTTTAATCAAGCCTAATGAGTCAGAGAATTAAAATGGCAACACATACACATGCATATAAGCACACAAACAAACGCACACGCACACACACACACACACACACACGCACGCACGCACGCACGCACACACACACACATGTGCACACACACACTCATGCACACACACACACACACACACACACGCACACACACGCACACACACACACTCACACACACACACACACACACACACACACACACACGTGCACACACACACTCATGCACACACACACACACACACACACACATGTGCACACACACACTCATGCACACACACACACACACACACACGCACGCGCACACACACACGCACATGTGCACACACACACTCATGCACACACACACACACACACACACACATGTGCACACACACACTCATGCACACACACACACACACACACACGCACACGCACACGCACACGCACACGCACACGCACACACACACACACACACACACACACACACACAAACTTGTGCATTGGGCACAAGGAACAACCCCTGAACAGGGTGCCAGTCCATCACAGAGAGAACATGGACACACAGCTTTGTCCATCACAGCTATGGCCACATAACCTTTGGACTGTGGGAGGAAATCGGAGTACCTGACCCGGAGGAAACCCACACGGACACGGGGGAGAACACGCAAAACTCCGCGTCTGGGACTCGAACCCAGAACCTCTTTCTCGCGAGCGCTATAACCACTGCGCCACCGTGACCTAGTGTCACTCTCTTCAGAATGAAACGACTGCTTTGTGTTGCCTGGCAACGACAGTCACTTTTGAAATAAAAAAAAATTTGTGTTTGGTTCCAGGATTATTCTAATGACTCTGTCCCACAGCTCAATCACTTTGTAGCAGTAAAACGGGAAGAAAAGGGACCTCTAATGCACAGAGGATATGAGAAGAATCAAATTAAGAGAACTTTTCAGTTAATAAACAACGGGGCGATTCAAACCGCTTAGAATGGCAGGTGGGGGGTGGGGTGGGACTGGCAGAGAGAGGACGACATGAAGACATTAACAAATTATATACGGTACAGTCATTAAACAAGCCTGATTGATTTACTGAAAGGCCAGGATAGTGTTATATAAACCCTGTCTGGTGTCACGGTGGGAGAATACCCTTGCTATATCACACAAATCTTTAACAGGCCCCTGCAAAATGGGCAAAATCAGACTTGAGTGCCACTAGACTTTCTTTGGAGGTTTTACTGTGCATACGTCCACTTCCCTAAATTAGTTTCTATGTCAGTCTATGCAGAGCACTGCACCTCTCTTCTCTGTGATCACAACTCATTGTGAACTACAACAGATTGCACAGGCTGAGCGATGTTAGCGGAACAAGGTAAATTCCATGCTGATATAATGAAGCATTCCTCATGCTACTAAAACAGCTTGCCATGCCATGTAGCAGAGGCAGAGAGACGCTCTGGGTATTCAATTCCACACAGCAAAATTTTGTTGGTGTAAATTTAACACCGTAGTTTGTTTACTGTTTATATTAATCCACTGACTGATATAAACACCGTAGGGTGCTAAATGTACACCGTCATTTCCGCTGTGCAGGCTCGAAGCAGTGCTGTACACTCTTGATTTGGCTGGTAAATGCAGTCTGGATGGGTTGAATTATCTGTTCTCATTATTACGGTTTTATGTTCTTGTTATGTTCTTATTATGTTCTTGTTATGTTCTTATTAGAGGCCACCCATAGCATTTCCCAGGTAGGTAGTACCTACAATATGCCAAATACCTAATTCCTCAATAAGGGTCTTGTTAAATTCTTGGTGGCTGAATAAAAAAACCAAATGTTCAAAGAGTACGGGTGTTAGCAGCAATGTCCTGGTAAATTCCCACTAAAAAAACTGGCTATATCGGATTAGCTACACAATCCCTGGCATTCCCTGTCCAGCCTTGATTTTCCAAGTTTTCACTACGAAAGGAAACTGAGTTCTCAGTTGTCCTATTTGCTTAAATAAAGGTAAGATTAAGAAAAAGATTAATTACATAAAAGTCACGAGTATGAGATAGCGATCTGAAATGTCTCACACCTATGCCTCCGTGCCCTACGCCTCTGTGCCCTACGCCTCTCCGTGCCCTACGCCTCTGTGCCCTACGCCTCTCCGTGCCCTACGCCTCCGTGCCCTACGCCTCTCCATGCCCTACGCCTCTCCGTGCCCTACGCCTCTCCGTGCCCTACGCCTCCGTGCCCTACGCCTCCGTGCCCTACGCCTCCGTGCCCTACGCCTCTCCGTGCCCTACGCCTCCCTGCCCTACGCCTCTCCGTGCCCTACGCCTCCGTGCCCTACGCCTCCGTGCCCTACGCCTCCGTGCCCTACGCCTCTCCGTGCCCTACGCCTCCGTGCCCTACGCCTCCGTGCCCTACGCCTCTGTGCCCTACGCCTCCGTGCCCTACGCCTCTCCGTGCCCTACGCCTCCATGCCCTACACCTCTCCGTGCCCTACGCCTCCGTGCCCTACGCCTCCGTGCCCTACGCCTCTCCGTGCCCTACGCCTCTGTGCCCTACGCCTCCGTGCCCAAACTCACATTCTTATAATTTGGCCCTTGCTTTTTTGATTCGTTCTGAACGCTTTATATACTCTGTATACTGCATTAGCAAAATTAACCTCTCCCCTATTAAAACACGAACTGTATCCACGTGCGACTTCATACACATCATTTTTGGGCTCTCTGTCGCTGGACTTCATTGATCGCTGATACAGAAAGGATTTTTTTTTTTTCCACCCTGAAACTGTCGGCTGTAGTTACAGTCTCACTCCAGCAGTGATTGGGCCCAGTGGACCCTCTGTGTGAGCTGGCTTTCCGTTACACGTGACCTAATTAATTAACTACCCGGGGCAGTGAAATAGGAGATCTGAACACGATCCGTCGATGCTGAGATTTTCCTGAACCTCAGCAGAATTTCCCATTGGTCCCCTGCGAATCGCTATGGAATTAAACAAACGTTTCCCACCATGCACTAGTCTGTACAACAACACTAGTTAGACCTACAACCAGTGGGCCAGATTTGAATCCACGGTGGCACACTGTGAATGCCCTGCTGCCTTTAGAAAGGCACTTTGCCCAAGACCACTCCAGTCAATACCCAGCTGTATAAACTGAAATGTGTGTATATATGGTTGCAGAGGGGGGAAAAGGCAATGTAATTCCAGCATTGGAGAATAAATATCACCACAATAAATAACATAGCTTCCATTGCAGCTGGCTGTACAGTAAAGTGAGGCACGAAATGTGTTTCTGATTCATTCAGAGCATAGTGTAGGAAGGGAAGGCACAGGCGAAGCTCCATCGATGCAAGAAGCCAGAATGAGTCACACAGGAGGGAGGGAGAGAGAGAGAGAGAGAGAGAGAGAGAGAGAGAGAGAGAGAGACAGAGAGAGAGATAATCAGAGAAAATCAGTCTTGATTGCCCTGCCTCTTCAAGATCCATCCAAATGTGATTCATTTTTTTGGAACAAATGTAAGCAAGGGAATGGAAACATATGGGAAACTGTTGGAAACAAATTCTCCCCACAATGATAAAAAAAACTGGTTGGCTCCACTTAAAAAAATGAAGGCAACTTTTTGCATGAGATTTTTATGTATTAAAAATGTAGTTAATTATGTATTTATGTAGTTAATGTATAAGTACAGCCAACTTAATTTGAGCAGTTCCATGGTCATTATTTTGAGTGTGTGATTTACTTAACAATCAGAGTTTCAAAAGTCTATTTATAAGTAAAACCAACTTAATTTTGTAATCTCCACAATCATTACTTAAACTGGGTTCTACTTTGTTTTCTAACTTATAACTGTCGTTTTAAAGAAACATTAACTCACATTTTCTATTTAGCAACGTACTGTAACTTTTGTAATTACAGATTCACTTTTCAGTGTAATACAATTTGATGCCACTCAACTCAGTTACAGGGAATGTGTTGACAAAACTGGGTTATGTAAGTCAAACATTAGATTTTTTTGAGTGACAACTTTTTTTTCGAGATGACTTTGCAAGCTTCCCATACTCCCTGAAATTATTTAAAAACTCAAAAAATTTTGAAAGTTTAGATCTATGACTTGACAGTTATTCACGATAACAGAGGTTTCTTTTGCAGAGTAGTGTTCTATGGATTCTTTGAAATCTTCCTGTACCTTGTAAGAAACACAAACCGGGAAGACACAATCCGGAGAGTTTCAAACATTTATAGGGTTTTCGTTCTAGAGACCGCTAACACCTAACGTCCTGTCACATAGACACTCCACCTTTCTCCTTCCCTCTCTAAACTAGTCTCTTTCTCGTTTCCTCTCATCTCTCTTTCCTTTCTTTCCACATGCTCCGCATCTCTCGTTCTGCCCCTCCCTCCCTTCATCTCTTTTATTATTACTCTTTCTCTCACTCACTCACGCCATCCCCATCCCCCTTCTGTCTCTAAGTCTCTCTCGCAAACCCTCCCTTCGCGGGTCATTTGTTTTGCTTTTTATTGACTTCATCTCCCAACCCCGCTCCGGAGGTAGCCACAACTCCCATAATCCCCTGTCAGTTGGCGTGACGACGCGCCAGCCTTCACAGGTTGACTTTAAGCTCTGGATCGGGCGGGCGTTTGGCGCTCATTACCGCGACTCGACCGCCGAGAAGCCGGGGCGGCTCAAAAAACCTTAAAATGATTTATTTCTGTAATAAATACACTTCCCACCTCCGGCAGCAGCAGTGGGCCGGGGGAAAAGTCCGGAGCGCTTTTCATAAAGGTGACTTTGATACCAGGCGAGCCCAATAAGGGTTTATGGCGCTCCGAGTCCGCTTTCGCTCTTTTATTCGTTTTTTATCCTGAAAGAACTGACCGGCTCCGTCTGCCTCAGACCGCCAGGCATCGCCCGCAGAGCACCGTTCGCCGTGCAGACGGGCGGCGGATTTTAATGTAACGGCGACTGGCTAGCTCGCCCTCATGCCAACATGAGCGTCCCCTTCAGACTCATTGTGCCCTACAGATAAAACAGCGGCTAGCTATCAAAATGCATTTGTTTATTTATATAGCGCAATTCAAAAACAAACTGTCACAATACGCTTCACAGAAAACCCAGGCCTAAACTCCCACAAGAGCAAGCCTAAGGTAACAGCGGTAAGGAAAATCTTCATAGGTGGCAGATAGGAAGAAACCTTGGGAGGACCCAGACTCAACGGGGGAGCCCATCCTCCTCTGGTTGACTCCGGGTGTAGGTTTTAATGACCGACATGGTCGATCGGTCAACGTTCATGCTAATGGAATTAGCAGCAGCTATGTGACTGTCCTGAGGTGGCAGCCTCGTTAGGACGGTGGGTGAGGATGAGGTAATGTGAGGAATTGTGAGTAAAAACAAACTTGATTTGAGACTCCACAAACAACTTTGCGATGGCTAAGCAAGGGCATGTGCAGTGGGATTTTTACAGGTGTGATTTAACCCGGCACCAGCCTGTATTCGGGCTGGAAGCAGTTGAGTTTATTCGCATACATTGCATTTTTTTTTTACGGTGAAATTTTCAAATAATCTCGTCACACAATATACCTACCGGTTGAAAGTGTTAAAACTCATGATTCTACCTCTATAAACTATTTTACGATCCCAATGTTACAGCGACGACGGTTCCTTATTTTGTAATATGACACAAAACAGGCTGAATCAAACAAAAGACTCCGTACATTATATTTGTTCCATGGAAATAGACAGACGACACAAATAATGGTAAAGTCTTATTGTGTAGCTTGTGTTACTTTGTTTGAGGAATACCTAGAGTAATTCTGACTCTTGGAAAACAAAGATTGATTATTTAAAGGTCACGAGTATGAGATAGCGATCACTTGGAAAACAAACTCCCAAGGGTTACCTTACAGAAGAGACAGGTATTATGCATGTAGTCAAAGGGGTTCAAGAACAGTAGCCATTTTATTTTAGTGCTTGTGTTCAAAAAAGGTGATGCTAGAGAAGGGCGTAAACCAGTCATACTCACTTGCTATGTAGTGTAAAACACTTCCTGCATAACGCTGTCATCAGCAGGACATAACAACTGTAATAACCAGTCATGACTGCTTACTGCAGCTTCTGACAAATGTTATAACCTGCCTTTAAAAGACCATAGAGCATGATGTTCCTTGCCTGGCTCTTGTAATGTGTACGGTGCTGACATTTTTAATGCACGTTTTAACATCGGGAGGGAATAACAAGTGCATGTTAATGCACAGCTTTGAGTTAAAGCTTGTATTTCTGTACAGGAACCCAAGATTACATCTAGGTGTCAATGAATGTACACTTACGCTGATAAAAAATCATTTCTACAGCCAGATCTTAGCCTCTTCCCACTGTCATTGAGTGATTATAACAATACCTTTCAGTCATTTCTGAACGGTCTTGTTCAAAGCGCTCACCCGTACACATCTGAGAATTAAAGATTCGGGCTATTACTCATAAGTGGAGTGATAAGAGCTTCCGGCTTTGAATGCTAATCTGCAACTCAGGCAGTTACTACTAAAGTCAAAAATAAAAGCATGAGTTTAAGTTCAGAAAGTAGTTTAGCTGCATCCCTCTGAGTTATTACGTGGTTGGACTCCTGAATAATTCCTGAATTCCGTGAGCCTTCAATTATGTCTGTCATTTCAATTTTAAACATACATTTAAAGTTCTGCTCCAGCTCTATGTGTGGTGAACATTCTGTCACTCAACAACTAATAAAGTTTGTTCAAAAGCTCCATGTGGGTAAGCCGTAATGCTATGTAAAGCTCCATGTGGGTAAGCCGTAATGCTATGTAAAGCTCCATGTGGGTAAGCCGTAATGCTATGTAAAGCTCCATGTGGGTAAGCCGTAATGCTATGTAAAGCTCCATGTGGGTAAGCCGTAATGCTATGTAAAGCTCCATGTGGGTAAGCCGTAATGCTATGTAAAGCTCCATGTGGGTAAGCCGTAATGCTATGTAAAGCTCCATGTGGGTAAGCCGTAATGCTATGTAAAGCTCCATGTGGGTAAGCCGTAATGCTATGTAAAGCTCCATGTGGGTAAGCCGTAATGCTATGTAAAGCTCCATGTGGGTAAGCCGTAATGCTATGTAAAGCTCCATGTGGGTAAGCCGTAATGCTATGTAAAGCTCCATGTGGGTAAGCCGTAATGCTATGTAAAGCTCCATGTGGGTAAGCCGTAATGCTATGTAAAGCTCCATGTGGGTAAGCCGTAATGCTATGTAAAGCTCCATGTGGGTAAGCCGTAATGCTATGTAAAGCTCCATGTGGGTAAGCCGTAATGCTATGTAAAGCTCCATGTGGGTAAGCCGTAATGCTATGTAAAGCTCCATGTGGGTAAGCCGTAATGCTATGTAAAGCTCCATGTGGGTAAGCCGTAATGCTATGTAAAGCTCCATGTGGGTAAGCCGTAATGCTATGTAAAGCTCCATGTGGGTAAGCCGTAATGCTATGTAAAGCTCCATGTGGGTAAGCCGTAATGCTATGTAAAGCTCCATGTGGGTAAGCCGTAATGCTATGTAAAGCTCCATGTGGGTAAGCCGTAATGCTATGTAAAGCTCCATGTGGGTAAGCCGTAATGCTATGTAAAGCTCCATGTGGGTAAGCCGTAATGCTATGTAAAGCTCCATGTGGGTAAGCCGTAATGCTATGTAAAGCTCCATGTGGGTAAGCCGTAATGCTATGTAAAGCTCCATGTGGGTAAGCCGTAATGCTATGTAAAGCTCCATGTGGGTAAGCCGTAATGCTATGTAAAGCTCCATGTGGGTAAGCCGTAATGCTATGTAAAGCTCCATGTGGGTAAGCCGTAATGCTATGTAAAGCTCCATGTGGGTAAGCCGTAATGCTATGTAAAGCTCCATGTGGGTAAGCCGTAATGCTATGTAAAGCTCCATGTGGGAAAGCCGTAATGCTATGTAAAGCTCCATGTGGCCGTAATGCTATGTTGACAAATGGAAAATAGGTTTTTACTCCTGAGAATTCCATCTTTTGGCGCTGAAGGTTTTAGCGTGACACAGATGGCGGATAATTTATCGAGATTTGAGGGAGAGAAGAAGAGAAGAGTGAGGTTACCCCCATAAAAAAGCAGAAACCAAAAATGAAGGATTGATATAAATAAAAAGAGTTACTATTTTGCTGTCTGGAGGTATAGATTCATTTCCTTGCCAAGAAAATAAGAAAGGTTCTTCCACCGAGACACAAACAAGACCAAAGTACCCGCCACTGCCCTGCCATTAAAATCCCTTCATCCAGGAGATAATAATTACTTTTTTAAATGGTTATCACTGAGAACTGATAAAGACTAACACCACTGCCACGCTTCCATTTGTCTTGCTTTGCGGTTCTAACAGGTTTAGATGGAAACCCATTATAGAATATATGTCAGAAAGATAGATTGTCGACAAAGAGAAACAATAAAAATGTGCAATAACTGTTGCTGTAAAATCATTTAACTTTAGTGAACTAATAGACGGCCTAAGGCCTGTCGTTCAATACAGCGCGAGATGTGAATTTTTCCCCCCCAAACCCAACATTAATGGTAAAGAATTACATACCGATTCATGGATTGCATGTAGAATATGCATCACCTAACTGCACGTTCGCACCTAGGGTGGTAACAAAAAGGATCGTTTAGATATGAAAAGATAGGAAGACTTGGTTCAAAAAGCTCTCATTGACATTGCATTACACTCAATTAGCAAACAGGGCGACATCATCTGTTAAATAAATGTCACGTAATGCAACGCGGTGGTAACGACAGCTGGTATTGCAATCTAGATGCTGCAGGCTTGAATCCCAGGCTGGATATTACAGCTGTATCCTTAAGCAGTGTGAATAACCAGGGGGGCATTTCACAAATCGGGGTTAAGGAGTTAGCCGGCTAGCTTTTATAAATATTTTGAAGTTACCCAGGCTCTCATCCAATCAGATGTCATCAAATTCTAATATAAGTTAGCCGGATAACTCCTTCATCCCGCTGTGTGAACTACCCCCAGAATTGCCAAGCTGTGTAGATGGACAATATGTGAATATAGCCCCCGGATATGGGATTCTGCCTATGCAAGTGTTCGGTGTGCTGTGTGTAATGTAATGAGTATTATATTGCCTCTGTTACACAGTGCAGTAGTCACACACATCCTCATAGGCTACATGTGAAATCAACAGCAAAAAGACTCCCATTTTCAATTGGCAATATTTACTTTGTGCAAGTATATTTCATACTTTCTCATTCATAATTTTTTCTCTTTTTAAAAGTTTGAATTATTTTTCATGGGCATTTTTCTTTATGAAAGTAGCATTCGAGTAGCCGCTGCTGTGCATGCGTTGTGCACACAATGCTGCTCAATGAATTTGTACAAAATAGGGAATTTCACAACCAGCTCACTGAAGTACATCCCTTAATAATTTATACATGGGGTGATTACTATTCACCCCAAAAGGTGGCGAAAAACATTATTTAATATTGTGTTATTAATCATAGTGGTGAGCTTGGCTCGATCTCTCAACTGTGAAATTGTGTTCTTTACCCAGCCAAACAAAATATATAGAAAGATAGAAAAAGAAATTAGAAATAAATTATAATAATGATAATTTTACAGCAGAGTTCAAAACCAGGGATGATTTTTGAAATGCAACACTACCAGAACTCCGTTCAAATAGAGTTTCTTTGCTTTCAATTCATTTTCATTCCAGTAGCTGGCTTTTAGTGAAAATAGCAGTTCATTAACTTTCCAGTGCTGGACAAGTCAACTGTTTACTGCAGTGGGTCTCCCGAGTGGGTCAAACAGCATCAAGGAGCAGTATCAGTGCCAATAAGTATCTTATCTTAAAGGATAGGTCGGGTATTTTTGAACCCAGGCCCTATTTTTGGATAGACTTGGATAATCGTGAATAGTAGAGATGAAACTTTCGCTGATCGCTTAAAAATTGAGTTTGATACCCCTGAATTCTCAGACACGGCTCCAATGGAAATACAAAAGGCGGTAAGATTTGTTCTAATGTATTCCTATTTGGAGCTGTTACTATTCATGATTATAAATATAGCATGTGTTATATATAAAGATATATAACTTTATATCCACACCCATGTGCTACAGTGACTGTTTCCCTCACTACAGAATGCACGGAGCCACAAGAGAAAGACCACCAATGGCAGGAGAGAGGACCATGACGACACACAGAAAACTCTTCAGTGTAAAATAAACTTGTAGAGAGTACGTTTAACTCTAGTAATGTCCCCTTTGGACACTGCTGGAGTTTATTTAACACTTCTAAAGTTTATTTAACACTGTTAGCGTTGATCTAACACTGCTCGAGTTGATTTAACACTGCTAGAGTTTATTTAATACGAGTCATTTTGCTGTCAGCCTGAAGCCTGTGGATACCTGGTGTGTCATTAGGAGTAAGTAGTGTGGTGGTAATTCAGGGAAGCCCCGGCTGACTTAAACCCACTCAACTCCCGATTAAGCCTGCCACTAGGAGCTCCTGGCTGGGCCTGGTCTTACTGCAGATCATGCTCGAACCCGTGACTGGCGTGGGCCAGTTTATGCTTTTTTCCCCTGCAAAAACGGTTTCACACTCGTATGCCCCAGCTCTGAAAACCTCACAGAACTGTGCTTTTGGCTTTGATACAGCACCTTTCTTAGCCCAAAGAGCTTTGCAAAAAATAAAATAAAAACTTGATTTAAAGTAGAACAAGATAAAGCAACATAAAATAAAAAAGAGATTCAACAAAATCAATCCAATTAAAGAGAGTGAATCAAATAGTTAGAGAGGTTCAATTAAATAAATGACAATAAAAATATGAGCTAATTAAAATGTGATATTAAACTAAAATTGAGCCATTAAAAGAAGTCAAGGTCTAGCTTTTAAAAAGGCTGTAAGTTAACAGGGGGCATGATGTCTGTAGCCAGCTTACTCCATAGTTTAGGAGCATTAAAAGATAAAAGCAATCTGTCCCCTCGTTTTTAAAAATTGCATGTGGAGTTTGCAGGGAACCAGCAATAAATAACCAACAGTTCATGACCAACACTTGAATGGAAGAGATATTCATTCGCACCAGGCACTGCATATAATGTGTTTGCTGATTTAAACATTTTTTTTTTAGATAACTTTAAATTTTTAATAATTTGGGGAAAACGCTAACGGAGTCCTGCGTTTTCCTTTATAGAAGAGATGATGGCAGATGGCAGCGCTTCACTTATGAGACGAGGAGTGCGTGGGTGGTTTTGTCAGCAGAAAGGAAAGCGCTGACTTTGGGATATTTATTTCCCTGTTTATGAAAAGGGGGTTTCTGATGGACAGTACCCACCCCACCCCCACCCCCACCCCCCCGGCCCAAAGGCAAACAAAACAATTTCAGTCTCAGTGCCAATTAATGGGATGTGATAAGGAGAGATGTAAGCTCTAGCCAGTCGCTAAGCATCCTCCAAAACTCCCCTCCATCCTTCTAACACCCCCCAACCCCAATCCTCCCTAACCCCTAATCAGCCCCATGCACCCGAACCCCCCCCCCCCCACCCCCCCCCCCCCTGACGACCCCACCTTCCCTAACACGCCTCCACCCTCCGTAACCAGCCCACTCTCCACAATAACCCCTCCACCCTCACTAACCCCTAACTAGCCCCACCCCACCCCATTCTGCAGTGACTCTCACAATGTGACGTGGGCACCAATTGCCTTCCAGGAAAATTGAGATTCATGACAGCTCTCCTGTCTTAAGTAAGTAATTTTGATTAGCTTGTTTCTTTTGTATGTTTCTGAAGTATTATTTCTGTACGCTTTATGCTTAATGGAGTTACACTGAAAACAAACTGTAAGAATTGTGTAAGAATTTTTTTATTAAAACTTATAATGACCCTAAACCTAATGAATTCTTACTGATACAACTAAAAATAAATGCTCCACATGTGAGCATTTTTATATTTTGCACTAATATTTTAAAATCACAGCTCTGTTAAGCCTATTGTTGCCCATCATCAATCTCCCAGCTGAGAAATGAACCAGATACAGTATCTCTGCAGAAGACACTATAACAACAGAAAAGTCCTTCTTCTTCTTCTTCGTCTTCTTCTTCAGTTTCATCCTCTGTTTCAACTGCAGGAGAACGATTGCGGGAGGAAAGGTGATCCGTGTTTTTGTTTTTTGTTTTTTTGGTTCTTAGACACAGGGGGAATTGGTAAAGTGTCCCGCACCGTGGCTCTGGAGAGGAGGCCGGGGTTCGGAGTGGGTCCTGGTGGAGATGAGGGCACGTATCGGACTGGAAAGAGGTGCCGCGGAGGGCCCGGCATCGCCGTGGAAACAGAGCAGGCGCGGACGCCTGACGAGACTAGCAGTGCCAGGGAGAAGAGAGCACTCACAAACACGGGGGGTGAAATGCATTTAAAGAGGAATGAAACCGCTTCTCCTGACACTGCTAAGATTGTCTTTTTTAAGAGGTTGAACTTAAACCGCTTCCCTCCCACAATCAAAAGGTCGGTGTCCGTGTGTGAGCTGAGTGCAGTTTACTTTTTGTTTTGGACTCAAAACTATTTGGACTAAAAAAAAAATTATAATAATAAAAAATAAAAAAACTCCTACTGCCAGTGAATTTCCATAACCTCTCACATCAAAGGAGCTTTTATAGTTGCCCTTTGATGACGGTGATGATGACGATGATGATTTAACACAGTGGCCCAAGCCTCCTCACCTCACATATTCACATTTGAATCATTTTAACACTCGAAATGTGATGAATTTGCTGAAAATATTTGTGTTTGCTCTAACCCTTAATATGCATTAATTCAGTGAAGGACATTTATCTTAACACACCACACATGCACACACACACACACACACACATGCACACACAACCAAACTGATAAAGTGTTTATACACTGCACCAGTTCTCCAAACAGTGGAATAATTAATTGTACTGTGCGTCGCCACACTAAAGGCCAGTCACAGAGAAACCCTGAAACAAGGGAACTGTTTTTACCCATAATGCACCAATAAACAGTGACCAATTTACCATGAAAATATCTATCAAAGAACGCAACTGAAACTGTAGGTAGTTTCCAAAATATTTTGAACAATATGAAATGTCCATTATGACTTACTGCCAGAGTAAAACTTTCAAGCTTCCCTCGCTAACGTAATAATAATTATTAATAGGCTTTTAGCAGATGGGCTTATCCAGGGCACTTTACACAGCTTTTTGCCTTTAATCCACTTATACAGCTGGGTATACACGGAATAAATTAAGGTATTCGCTCAAGACTATACTGCCGGTGTCTGACCTGGGAATTGAACCTGCAACCTTTAGGATACAGGCCCAGTTTCCTAAAAATTATATTACAATGCTGCTCATAACACATTTTTGTCAGCCCTATAGATAAGCTGGGGCAGCGGATTTAAGTTTTGGTCCACTTTAAATCAGGGGTGTCAATCTAATGTCCCGGAGGGCTGCAGTGTGTGCAGGTTTTTTGTGTTTAGGCCTTGGAAACCAGGTGTGTAGACTCTTCAGCCAATCGATAACTTGAACAAATCACCTAAGTGCTGAAACAGACTGAAAACCCGCTTATGCACCAACCCTGCATGACTGGAGAGTTGCGCCCTTGGTTTTAAACGCAGATTACAATAGCGCCAAGGTTTCCATGCATCCAGTAATAAGCTGCGCGACTGTGCATCCGCAGTATTTAAGTATATGAAGAGTCGGCCTTCTATATAGAGTACTCAAGTGAGTACGTCAGATGTGGGCGGAGTCTGGTTTGGGAAGTAAATTCCCTATGACAGATAGAACAGGCTTCGGAGACTATTGACTATTTCTTGAAATCTGATTTATAGAATGAGCCGAAACATTCCTGGATTAGCCTGCCTGGTATAAGGATATAGACCATATATCGTATGTTCCACTTAAAATTTTTGTAATGGATTAATGATTGTAGTTTGACTTGTAGTCCACTTTAACAGACTACATATCCAATACTGCAATGCACAGGTGGTTCTCGACCAATAATATATCATCATCTCGTCTGTCTGGACATTTTGGAGAACTGCCGCTGAAGACGAGCTAACGTTAGCTTGCTAAATTGAGAAGCCCACCCGACAAGGTCAGAAACTACGCTACGGTTAACCACATAAAGCAATTCTAGCTTTTATTCCTTAAAGCTAGCTAGCTAACATTAGATAAAAGTGTGTAAAAACGGAGTTGTGTGCTACTGCTGGCTAATGTTATATGACAACGTTTGGAGACAACGCTGCTTGTCCAGAGGGAATTATGGGACGTTGATTTTTTAAACAGTGCCAGCGCTGGTATATTCACAAAAAAAATACTAAAACGTAAAATATACTCGAAGCTGGTCCAGAGAAACAACATAGTTTGCGAACTGGCATTATAGTATAGTACAATCCAGGAAATTGACAGTAAGACATAATCACTAGAAATGGTTTAAAAGTAAGTTTTAGTTAACGTCTATGCTCTAAATTAATGGGGAATTTACTTCCGAAACCAGTGTGACGTAGTCACTTGAGTACTCTATTGCTCTCAATCCACCCAGTAGTGATTGTTACATCGGCATTAGAATGTTCAGTCAAGAACATTCTAATCTCATATTTATGATCTTACAGCTTAAATGGTTAAATACAAAAAGACAACTGTAAGTGATTTTAGTGCAGTGTTAATGCACACTGTACCTGCAGATTGTCTGACATTGACCCACGACAGCAACTTAATTGGCAGTGTCCACTCCTGGGCCCCAGAGATCCAAGGTCCCATGGATTTAAGAGATGGCCATCGAACGGCAGTTGATTGACACCTGGACCAGCAGGTTATTGATGTTCCTGCCTTGTCAATGACTCCTGGGCCTATTCGGCGTGAGGTGGAAGCAGAGCTGACCTCTGGCATAAACACCGTGCGGCAGGGTCACAGCCATCCCCGGGGCACACAATTCAGGTTTTTTTTTTTGTAACACATTTGGGGCCTGATTTACTAAGACCTTCAGCATGTGCAAAAACTTTGAGCACATTCAAAATCAATAACATATTTGTTTTTCAGCACCAGTTATTGGTTGTGTTATTAGTTTTGCGTGTGCTAAAAGGTTTTGCACATGCCAAAGGTCTTAGTAAATCAGACCCTTTAATTGTACAGTATTCACCCCTCAAACATTCTTGTTTTGGGCCACGGAAAACCCAAGCGCCGGTTCAGGGCAGAGGGGGAAAGATCAGAGCCCTGTTGATCTCGAGTGCACGAGACTGCCTTGTGACATCATAATAATGTGCACATAGGGCGCAACACTATGATCTATAAGAGCAATATCACCTTACATCACACTAATGTGCACTGGGTGTCCAACAGTGGCCTACGAGCGTTATATTACCATCCATCACACTAATGTTCATGAGGCGTCACCATGTGATTCATAAGCGCCTCGCCTCCCATTAATGTACACACATTGCCCATGGTAACAATGATCCATATAAACCAGTTACTTTACATCATATTAATGCGCTCGGTGTCAGGCCGAAAGATCAATAAGCTCGACGTCGCCTTCAGTCACGCTAATGCGCGCACCGTGTCACGCATCGATCGATCCGCGAACGTGACGTTACATTACATCACACTAATGTGCGCGTAGTGTCAAACAAGGGTCCGCAGGTTCAGAATTACGCTAAACTCGGGGGAAGGGGGCACCTAACGGTGATCTATGGGAGTAATTTTACCTTACATCATGCTAATGTTCACTTAGCGTGGGCGCATGGGCCTGGGAGAGGAAGCATCACCTTACAGTGCCGTGCCTGTGTCCGTTATGTGTGAAAGGACCCCAGACGTCTGTCAGGCGGGCACAGCGGGCACCTGTCCCCCCTTCAGGCAGGAGATTCCCAGCCAGGTGTGAGACGGAATCCAGGGTCCTGCAGGCATGCAGCTACAGTTACCATCCGGGGTGGGAATTTGCACGGGACAGCTCGGAGCGTGAAAGGGAATTTTGTTTTGGCTGACAGACGGGCGTCCCGGGCCAGGACGGGCTCAAGCCTCCCAGGTTTTTTTTGGGATATATTCTCCCTCTCCCTCTCTGTCTGTAGGAGGCCTGGTCTCTCACGCAAGCCTTCCTTCTTCTTCCGTCCTGATGTTCCACGTGGGAGATGGCGGAGGCGGTAATTCATCCCTGTAACCACGGCGGCGTCACTGCCAACAACAAGGACACGGACCTTCGACCCCCTCCGTTATTAAGGCCCTTGTGCCATGGAACATTCAATTTAAGACAATTCCCATCTACAAGCCCAGACCTTTTAGAAGAATAAAGAAAGAGAGAGAGGGGGGAGAGAGAGAGAGAGAGAGAGAGAGCGAGCGAGGGACACAGAGAAAGCAAAAGAGAGAAAGAGAGAGCGAGAGAGAGATTTAGAACATATAGGGCCTGACTTACTAAGACCTTTAGCATGTTCAAAACCTTTTAGCACACGCCAAACTAATAACACAACCAATGATTGGTGCAAAACAAATACCATGACCAATCATTGGTCATGTTATTGGTTTTGCGTGTGCTAAAAGGTTTTGCACACGCTAAAGGTCTCAGACGTTTAGTTCTGATGAGGTGGGGGCACCTGTTCCACACCTGATTTCAATGTAATTATGATTATATTAGTATGAAATCATGCCTGTTCGGAGCCTGCATACTAAAACGCAAAAGTCTGGGCTCAGGTAGTTTTATAGTCACCTTTCTTAACTTTCTTTTTCCTATCACAGTATATGCACATGGCAGATAAATAAAGACTGTTCTCATCCCCCCTTTTTAAATAAACTTTTTCCAGCTCCACGTCTCAGAAGCTTTTAAAAAACCTTTCTTGTTTGGAGGAGAGCTCAGCATGCTTGTAGCGGAAGTACATTCCCTCTCATTTTGTACCATTCAGTTATATGCTTATGTCAGGCACAACCTGTATCTTCGCCTTAGCAATGCAGTTTTTTTTTTTCATGTTAATGAAGTCTATTTGACTAATAATTTAAATTAGAGAGAAATGGGGAGCTGAAGAAAGAGAGAGAGAAAGAGAGGGAGAGAGACTGAATGCACTGTAATTACTTATACTGTGCCTGTGAGATGGCCAAGATGGCCCTAATGAGAACAAGTCACAGTTTGACCTCATCGAGAGAAGAACCTACACCCATTACTGACACTAAGCAGTTGAGTGAAAAATATGGTTTGTACTTTATTACTTAAGCAGGTGGATTTTTTCAAGACGAACAACTTGTTAATTACTAACAGGGCATGACTTGCGTTAGTGGATAATGAAGCAGAACAGTGGTTAGAGCACAGGACTCTGGACCTGAATCCACCAGCTTGAGGTCTGTACTTGACCATTAAAGAGGAAGACTTCAGAAGCTCCATATTAAAGGATCTGTTACGTGACACAAATTAGCCCGAGTGATTACTGCCCTAGCGTGCCTTAATGTGACCCAGCATGCCCTTATGGGCCTAAGTATGCTCTATTGTACCCAAGTATGGCCTGGTTTGCCCTTAACAGCCCTAGCATGAACTGTGCCCTAGTCTGCTCTATAACTTTATGTATATGAGTGTGGTGTGTGTGTGCGTGCGCATACGTGTGTATGTGTGTGTAAAAACTCCCTCATTTCACTAGGATCTCTCACCTGAATGAAAGCCCCGCCCTCCTTTACCAAAGCAGTGATCGCAGTCCAACATAAAGTACACAAGAGCGAGATTACAGGCTAATGCTTACAATACTTAACATAAAGTACACAAGATTACACACTAATGCTTACAATACTTAACATAAAGTACACAAAATTATACGCTAATGCTTACAATACTTAACATACAGTACACAAGATTACACGCTAATGCTTACAATACTTAACATAAAGTACACAAGAGCGAGATTACACGCTAATGCTTACAATACTTAACATAAAGTACACAAGATTACACGCTAATGCTTACAATACTTAACATACAGTACAAGAGTGTGTAAGGTGCGTGCAGTCAACATAAGTAACATAAATAACACTGTTAATAAAAAAATCATTGTATGCAACGTGGTCAATGTGGTTCCAACACTGAGATTTCTGATGTAAGAATATAAGGAGTGAATGTAAGAGATGCCATTCCCTCTGAAATGCTCACATCCGTTCGTCGAAAGTCAAGGCTGAGGACGGACGTCGACCGAATCCGAGCCCCAGTGACAAGACAGACGACCAACAGGAAGAGGGGGTGTTACCGCATATTTCATATTTAATATGGCCCAGTTAATCTCAGATCGACCCGCTGTGACAGGAAGCTGAGCCTTGGGGGGGGGGGGGGTGAAAGGTCAACTCTGCTCTGTAGTCGCCTCGTATTTCCGCCACGATGTGAAGCGCGCAGCGCTGTCTGCCTCCAGCGGGCGGAGCCCTGCGCCGTAGGGATTCCTCGGCATACTTACCGGACTTTACTCCTGGAGGAAGCCTTCCTGCAACTTCCAGACGCCATGCTTGTTATGCATGATCCGTGCTTACGGCTTCCTGCTGCTGGAAAAGCTCCTAACGGTGAATATAAACTCCCAAAAAAAATATATAACTGAGGCAGATTTAGGAAATGCGGAAGGCACGTAGACTGCAGGTCATTAAAAAAAGCAATATGATTCTGAAAATGCATCACTGTTCTTGTGTGATAAATGACTTGCTTTTCGTTTCTCTGGAGTGAGACAACCTTTAACTGCATCCATTGTCCAATCTATTGGCAAAAAAAAAAAAAAATTCTGCTGCAGTAAAGGTTTAGGCTCTTATTATTTTTATTTTATATTTTTTGTCTCTCTCGCTCCACGAGAAAGTTCAGACGCAAGTGATTCAATTTCTGCGCTGACCTGATAAATAATAGATAGTGAATTTTATCGGTTTCTGGCCGGCCCCTGTGCTTGTGTCTGCATGCCATGTGAAGCAGCACATCTCCATCAGACACGCTGCAGTCTGGGGCCCAGAGCAGCAGCAGGACCAGCTGCTGATAAAAAACATCCCACTGGGTCGCCGTGGGCAACCTTCAACCAGCCAATCAGGCTCCTCCAGTGTGAGGGGTTGTTAGTGGAAGTGGTGCTCCAGTCACGTCCCGTGCCTCTGTGTCTTGATTTCCTGGTTTTCCGTTTCTATGTGTTTTCTGTATGTGTTTTCCGTTCCGTGTTTTCCCTGTTCCCCATTTCGTGTCTCCACTTCCCGCACCTATGTGTTTCCTCATGTTGTTTTGTCTCACCTTTTCCTCATTGTCTTGTCGTTAATCTGGCATATAGTCGCCCCTGTTTCTGTGCTCTGTGCCAGATTGTCTTGTGCCCTGCCTTCGTGCTTGTCTCATTACTTTCCAGCGGTTTTTCCTGCCTGTTCCCTGCCTGCTCCATTCCTGTTCCCAGTCCTGTGTCCCTGTCCAGCTCCTGTTTTCCTGCCTGCCCTGCCTGTCCATGTCCAGTCCTGCCCCGGTCCTCCTGCCCGCCTGCCCGTCTCCGTCCAAGCCCCGCTCCAGCCCTGCTCCTGTTCTCCTGCCTGACCAGCCTGCTCCTGTCTTGCCTGTTCCTGTCCAGCCCTGCTCCAGTCCTCCTGCCTACCTGCCCTTCCCGTCCGAGCCCTGCTCCTGCCCTTCGCCCTCCTGATCCACTCTGACGGATTCCCCGGTTCTGACCCCTGCCTGTTCCTGGACTTCGCTCTTGCCCAGCCCTGTTTCCTGCCTGCCCTGCCCCTGATCTCCTGCCTGCTGCCCTGGGAGGGCATTTATATATATTAAAAGTCTCCTGAGTGGAGTTCAACCAGCCTTCTGTCTCTGAGTCCTGTATTTGGGTCCTATCCTGAGTATCATTGTAACATGTTATTTTATTCCTAAAACAGCAAGAAGAAAATGGCAAGACTAGAATAAAATACACCGATACATTTAAAAGGTTCACTTATAAATGGACATTAGGAACTACGACTACTATTACTACTACAATGACGACTACTACTAAAAATAATAATAATTATTTTTTATTATTATTAGTAGTAGTAGTATTTCCTAATGTCCATTTATAAATTATTATTATTATTATTATACACTTTTATATTAGCAGAAAAAGATTTGAAGGACTGTAGCGGTTAAACACAGTCATGATAGACAATGATGCACATACTTGGCAGAAGTCAAAAGGAGAAGATAATACCAGCATGAGAAATAGTGCCAACAGTTCAGCAAACGCTGGACGCAGTGCTTCTGTGCTTCTGTGATTTATTAAGCTTAACCTGCACTCAGTGACAGCAAGCATTCTCCCCTAACAACGACGGTGGACATATCGGCCCCTAACAACGACGGTGGACATATCGACACTCTTCTAAGGTCAATAAGGCCCTTGGGAGCACCATAGCAGTGTTTTTGCTCTCTTCTTCTCTTAAGTGGACACGGTAACACAAATTATTCTTCCTGTTGTAGTTCCATGTAACTGAAGCACTTTAAAAAGTCACCTGTGACCTGCTTGTAGTGGGGCCTGGAGGTACAAGGAGAGGGGACCCCCCCACTCCTGAAATGTTGTCAATAATGTTGGGGGGGGGGGGGGGTGATAATTAAATTATTGACAGAAGTTGAGGGGGTTTGGGGGATTTGGGGTTACAGTGCCGGGCACTATTATTGGCAACCCTGTAAAGATGAGTAAAAAGGGTTATAAAACATTCACCGTTTGGTGAATTAGCTTAATCTCACACTGAATAAATGAGGAAAAATCCAACCTTTAATTGAAGTAAATTCATCATGAGAAAAAAAAATCCCTCATCAAGAAATAATTATTTTTAACAAAACCATGTGTGCCACAATTATTGGCACCCCTGCATTTATATATAGAATAAAGTAAGCATTTGTAATATTTGGTCACATATCCTTTGCATGCCATGACTTCTTGATGTCTGTGACCCAACAACATCAAAAGACTCTTGATATCTTATTTTCTGGTACTCATACAAGCAATACTATAATGTCTCTGCATGTGAATGGATCTCTATAGGAATTGGGGGGGGGGGGGGGGGGGGACTAGATTTAGCTGTAAATTACACTGGAACAGGTTGGATTTTTCTCATTTTTTCAGTGTGAGATTAAGCTAATTCACCAAACAGTGAATTTTGTATAACCCTTTTTACTCATCTTTACCAGGGGTGCCAATAATAGTGGAGGGCACTGCACGTGTAATGCTATTAAAAAATGAATACATTATTTTCTCAGGACTAAATCTAATAAACAGTCTATCATGAATATAGGCTGAGTAAATACAAAATGAATGTTCTTCATAAAATTTATTTCTGCAAATGCAAGAGATGTCACATCATAATTTAAGGCATTTTGAGCTTATTTTGCCAATTCAAGCACAAGAAAGCAACAGCCACATTAAAACTGAAACAGTTAATTTACAGAAATAACTCAAAATGGAGAAAAACACCAACGCCAAACAGAACTGCCACTTGTCTTGGTTTTTTTAAGGAAAATGACTTCTGCATGTTCCTAGGAAACAGACAAGACAATTACAAATTCGGTTGCTTGTTGCTTTTTGCTTCACATTTTTAAGCACTGCAATTTCTGAAAGAGAAAAACAAGTCAATTTGGCATTACGTAATTGTAGGCATTCCCATAGTTTTAACAGTTGAGGAATGAACAATATCAAAGTCGCGCATTCACATTTGTATTCCCCACATGCCTCCATCGTGACCTATCATTACAGTCTTTTATGACTGTGAGAGGATTCAGAAACGCATTGGTATGGCCGGACAAAAAATAAATTATATTTATCGGGTTACGTAACACCTGAGAGAGCCAGCGCGGTCTACGAAAGAGAGGCGGATTTCGATTAACCTTTCTTCTGAAATCACACGATCCCCGGGTCCCGACGTGTACCCTCACCCGCCCCTCTCAACCCGTACGCCCCCTCCCCAACTCCTCCCCGGACACCCTCCGCCAAAGATCCGTCTTTTCCCGGCGACATTTCCATATTTACTTGAATGTCGCTGTCATTCACAGAGATAGGGTACGGGAAAGTTCAACCGTGGTGAAATATGAGGTGTGCAAAAATACCGTCGCTTATTTTTTTTTTTTTTAACAGCCTTCATTTGCAATTCAATCATACGGATGACTGATGATCTGAAACTGCATTTATTCTATATCAGCGTCCTGACAGACAACGGAATGTTTATCTCCTGCAGTGTGTGGCAGGCGGTCGGGCGGGCAGGCGGCTTCTTAAACACGCCTGGCATTTCATTATGAATCATTAATTAGTATTAATAATACATAGCACCTTTAAATGTTTATTCTGTGTTGGCATGATTGCATATTGATGGGGGTGATAATGTAAAATTGATGGAGAGCGTCACTCTTAACATGCATATTGCTATTGAACGGGCTAAGGGTGTAGAGAAGACAAATAGAGGGGAGAATAACGTTGATACGATATAGATCAGGACTTTCGAAAAATTAATTAGAAAAAGGAAAAAAAATCTTGTTCCAGACACCTCTAAATCTAGCCATCTAATCACCCGCCAGATTACTTAATTAAATGACTCCCCGTATGCCTGTGAAATTGCTGTGCTGAGCATCGCTCCGGTTTCTGGTGTTACGCGAGTCAGCCGCCCTTACCCTCACTGTAAATTTACTTCACATCCACAAAAAGCATTATATTAAAGGCAAAAAAATATTATATAATAATAATTTAATACACTGCGCTCAAAGCACGCGCTCCAAAAAAAAAAGATGGCCATAAGCAAAAAAAAAACAAATAAAATTAGGATTTATTGAGGAACTATACAGCAAAAGAAAAAGAAAACTCAATATTATATATGAACATTTTTCTGTTAGTTTCATTGGCAATGATCTGACGTTTTTCTGATCTGGGGCCCTCACAAAGATAGGAATGAATGCCGTCACTGGTGTGATACCGCATCAGTGTTGAAAATGAGAAGGTGGTCTCAAACTGTTTCATACACTGAACAGTGCTGTGTTTACCATCTGGTTGCTAAATGCTGTTACTATGGCTGTTGATAGGGTAATTTTGTACAGCGCGGCAACCGATTATTGCTGGTTACGGCCCTGGCAATGGCTACCAAAATGGGAAGAAAATGTGAAGATTTTGTGTGTAAAATCATGTAGAGCCTGGACTTTCAACAGGGGGCCTTGAAGGTACTGTGGGGGGTCCCTGGCCAGACTTGATATGCAATAACTATATGTAGATGTGAGAACATTTTTCAAAATATAAAACCTTTACTGAAATAACCCTTTTTAACTTGTGATGGGGATTCCCTGGATGCCTTTGAGCCAGAGTCGGGGTGCCTGGCTCAGAAAAGGTTTAAAACCCCTGATTTAGAGGAAACCTGGCATTCATCATGAATGCACAGCATATGACCCCAGGCCAAGCACAGGGGAGGAATGGACAGCAGTGCAGATGGATCTCGGCTCTGCTGGTGTCGGCTGTGGCTAAGAGCCCATCAGGATGGTTCCTGCACAAACAGCTACGTTTATTGGGCGGACACTACTGAATTTGGCCATCTGTGGACGCATGTCTGCCATTGGAAAAGGATGTAATCTTTCGCACTGAAGTGTTCCTTTCCAGAAATTTGGGTAAAATTTTATTTTGAGTGTCCAATATTGACACTCAACTTGATATCAACTGATATCAATTGAATACCAGTTCAGTTAATTTAAAGTCAATTGCATGTCAGGTGATTGTCCACAAACTCCACAAACAGAAACACTGTATTGACACTTAACACTTATCAAGAAACATTGTATTGACACTCAACACTTATCAAGAAACACTGTATTGACACTCAACACTTATCAAGAAACACCATATTGACACTCAACACTTATCAAGAAACACTCTATTGACACTCAACACTTATCAAGAAACACTGTATTGACACTCAACACTTATCAAGAAACACTGTATTGACACTCAACACTTATCAAGAAACACTGTATTGACACTCAACACTTATCAAGAAACACTGTATTGACACTCAACACTTATCAAGAAACACTCTATTGACACTCAACACTTATCAAGAAACACTCTATTGACACTCAACACTTATCAAGAAACACTCTGTTGACACTCAGCAAGGTATAAACTCTGTATCTCAACTCTCTCTGATATTCAGTTGATATAAAGTTGAGTGTCAACATTGGACACTCAAAATAAAGTTGTACTGAAATTTGTCATAAATTACCAGACATAGTCATCCACTTCAGGAATATCCGAATCCAGAAATCCCCGATCACAGATGTGGCCTGGGAGTGTGCAGAAGTTTCCGGAAATGTTATGCGTCGACACGGGAAACTACTGCTCACGACCGACACACGGCTAATTTAGCAGGTAGGATGCTAATTTGACAGGTCGGATATGTTCCAGAACTCCTCTCTTCATGCAGTGAATCTTTTGTGGGTGCTGCAGAGGCAAAAGGCTGGTAGGAAAGGCTGGTAGGATGAGAGTGCGTTTTGGAAGAGGATAGCGGCTGCTTGCCGCCCCCCCCCCCCCCCCCTCCCAAAGTGACAGCTGACTGCGTAATTACAGAGATAAGATGGGCTTACAGATTCGACTGTGCATTCCAAATTTGGAGAACATTGAGAGGGGGAGAAATCTGAGATAAAAACTGGCTTCAAAAAACTGCTGTGGCATAAATGTTAAGACCGAAATATTTAGCCCCGCTTATCAGCCTTTTCTGTGAGGATTACTTGTCTCACATTACTGATCCACAGAATTGGTTCGTTTGCAATGCTTCAGGATAAAGTTTCAAACCTCAGTCCACCCCACTAAACCTTCGTCCACCCCACTCCTCCCAGGGACTTAAACACATAAACAAAAGTCCCACAACATGGATCATTTAGTTTATAAATAAAACCGGCAGGAGATGCCATTCACTATTTCAGATAGTACTGTTCCCTTAAATTGTGCAAAATAGATCATCCTGGAGCTGCCGAAATAAAAATGTGTTCTAATTGACCAAAGGAATTGTTCCCTTTTTCCCAATCTTTTTCTCATTCTTGTTTTTTTGTTTTTTGTTGTAAACTTTGAAGGCCCACAATGAGAATGCAGTCAGGGCCTCACAGCATCCCATGCTCTTCTGAGAGCGTCCAAAAAGCAACCCCTGCTGTAGCCACGGCAACAGCAAACCGCAACAAAGGCTGCCAGGCAGCAAGCTCACAGGTAAAATGGGTAAGGGGCGGGGCTGGGGGGTGCAGGACAGGTGCCCATGGGATACGGGGGGGGGGGGGGGGGCACAGAACCTAAGAACCAAACAGGGAGCAATTACCCCACAGGGGGCTGGCGGTCATTTTCTGCTTTGTCTGTTTGACCTTTGACATGACGGTGACCTGACAGTCGATGGGAGACGACCCGCCATCTCTACCTCCTTCCCTCCGTTTTCACATGCGGCGTCTCCAAGAGTCCGTTCAGGCAGCACGGTTTGGTCGGGTCGACCGCATTTGCCCGAGATCCTCAAAAGAAGTGAGCCACGCCATCATCCACCATTGGGAATGCCACTTGACGTCACTTGACGTCAAGCGGCAAAGGTCAGCGACCTCTGCAGGCCCATTGAAATGCTCCACAGGACGGCTCTCTCCATAACCGGCATTGGCTGCAAGGCGTCAATCTGCACGGAAGCTGTGAACGAGCGGTGGTCAAGGTGGGCCGTACCTGTTTCTGGGTTTCTCGCCAACTTCTGTTCTTAATTATTTAATTAGCCAGACATTTTAATTACGTGCACTGATAAGATTATGTGAGTGACAGCCGTTTTTGTGTCCCTATGCTAAAAGTTTTACCTAATCTATGAATGAACCAGCATTGCTCCACAGAAATAATTAGCTGCTTGAGCCAGAAAGAAATGGTAGAAACAAAATACATCATTTTATTTGCCTTTTTTTGTGTGTCATGCAAAAACCTCGTCAAAAAAATGAATTCTCAGGATCAGCAAGAAACTGCTTTTTTTTTTTCCAATTTACCAGCATAGCATTATGGTTTATTTATGTGGAATTTTTATTGTGTTTTTTGACTTTTTTGACAGTATGATACATTGACCGTACATAGAGCTGGAGGAGAACTTTAAATATCCTGACGTACTAGTTTTTTTTTTTCACGACAGTAATATTGAGTACATTATATAAATTCTCACCGTGGACACAGAGTATCAAAGTAACGATAAATAGAATATTCATAAATAGATTTAAATGCATTTAAAACTACAGCACTGCTGTTTTCTCTCTGTGTGTCTAAACCGCAAACGTGCGAATTCCAACGCAGAGATAATTATGAGGAGAGACAGTTGCCCCTGGCCATGATTCAGCCACGGGGCATTGACTGCATCACGCCACAAGGACAGAGCCACTCTGGACCAACTGTGCTGATAATGAATCCCTGGATTTTCCTACAGAAGATTATCTGCCCATTTTAATTTGGCCCAGAGGAGGTGAAACGGGGCCATTTTCTTTATTCATTAAGGTGGAGGTGGAACACAAAAGGAGCGCTCTAAAGAGAGGGGAAAGGATAAATGATGGAGCCATCACACAAAGGTCATTAGACGCAGGCGTAGACGCCGTGTGCCGGGAATGCTGGTGCTGTCCTCCGAGCTGAGAAAAATACTCTGGGATTTATCACCACACGCACCGGCCGTTTCTCTCTTCTGTCGACCAAAGTCTGCATCTCGCTAAACTCTACAGGATCACTCTTTAAGTCATTACACAACTAACTAGATTCTAGCAACTCACTAAATCTACCAATAGCCACAGATTATCCAGCCTCCTTTTCTGTCTCCACATGCCTACGCACTGGATTCAGTTCCATCAAATTACTTTTATGGAGAGAAGAACACAATTTTATTTTCAGATGAAATGAAACGATATTTTAAACTCAACTGTACCTTGATGTGCAATTTATCAATTATCATTAATGAACCGAAAGCATCCCTCCAAGTCTGAATAATTTTGTTTGAGATTTCTTGGTGGAATGTGGAAATTCAGTTTGGAATGCGCCTCTATTTGAATTCTACAGCGTGGCGTGTTCTCTTTCAAGTCTAAGTCTTAGATCAAAGAGCACGGTTGGAGCATGTGCTTAGCAGATCCATTTGCACAGACTATCTGTTTTAACCATTAGTATAGTCAATAGTCACAGACTCCTTCGGGAGCGATGACTCCTGCTTACACCACCCATGACGTTCGGACTTCTGGAACAGGCCATAAAAACGAAAATTCAACAGAAAAACTTTTTTTTTTTCATTGTCTTCCCCGGTTACAGTGTCCTCATTTGTGGGGTAAAATAAATAAATAATCTGTCTTCCATTATAACAGCGCATGACTGCACTCACAC
>CM056381.1:5862161-5877161 GCA_029718625.1 Synaphobranchus kaupii | reverse complement strand
AGAAGGCTGGGGCTAAATTATAGATGTTTTAAAGCTCCCGCAGTTAATTAAAATGTTAACAAGAACTTTCATTTCAAATTAATTTGCAGCAAAAAGAGATATAGACATGGGGTTCATGAATTATTGATAAGACCATTTTTCATTTCAATCTACATTATGTTTCTCGAGTCTCCCTCAGCAAAGAACACAGAAACAACGAATCCCATGTACATTGTCTATTCCTGTACATTAAAGCATGACATGTGCGTATGTCTATTGTGGTTATTCCGTACATGTACATTCCACTAATCACGTCTAAACTGGGTGCAGATTGGGGGCCTCTCAAGCATTTCAGGCTGTGAGTGAATGTACGTGGGTGGAACGCTGTGACCAATTAACAATGGCAGTTGACTTCATGTACGCGTGGTGGTGCAGAGGATAGCGCTGGCACTACACGAAGAAGGTTCCGGGTTCGAATGCTGGCCAATGGCCTTTCTGTGTGGAGTTTGCATGTACCTCCCCGTGTCCACGTGGGTTTCCACCGGGTATTCCGGTTTCCTCCTGCAATCCAAAAAACACGCAGCTTAGGCTAATTTGTGGGAGGGGTGGGGGCATTATCAGGGCGTTGCTGTAAAAGAGCATACGTGCTCAGCCAACCTACCCTGTATCGCACTACAGACTCACCTGGCACCTACAGGACACCAGGCATCTTCTGTGAAGCATGGGGCTACTGTACCTAAGCTCTCCTGCATTGTGCTGTGTAGCCTGTAGTGTTGGAAACAGTCACTGACCCATAGGGGAGGTGTCCACGGGGTGGAAATGGCTGACCACATATGCTAACAGAGAAGGTTCCACCATACCTGTGCCAAACAGGAAATGGTTTCACCATACATGCATCCGACAGGAAATGGTTTCACCATACGCGCGCACTACAGGACACGGTTTCACCATATGGGTGCCCCACAGGACATGGTTTCACCATATGTGTGCCCCACAGGAAATGGTTTTACTATACGTGTGCCCCACAGGAAATTATTTTACCATATATGTGCCCCACAGGAGATGCCTTGCCCATATGTGGCCCAGCCACAGAGTCATACCTGGGTCCCACGTGAGGCAGCATGACCAAACCCCAACACACACACACACACAGCCGTTTCCCTGCTTACAGACGCAGTCCTATGAGCCATGCAGGGATTTGAGCCAAGTCACAGGGCTCCAGTTCCTGCCAGCCTGGCTACACTCAGCTAGAGACTGAGTCAGCAACATCCCCTGGTGGGAAAGCAGTCCAAACCATCCACAGGGCCTGTTTAACGTTCACAAGTGTAGATTTGTAGGCTTAAAACGGCTGTGCACTGCAGCCTCCAGGCTACTGTATTTATTTTGGACAATAATAGGACCATTTAATTCATTGCTATCATCGTCAGGTTTCCTTGCCAAAATTGAATGAGTGAAGCAATAGGCTATAGTCTATAGGTTTAAATCAAGTGAATCCTATGGGGTTGTTGCGTCTTCAGGACCACGGACAGCGCTTCTGGCATACGCCAATAACAGTCTGTTTTAACGAATCTTCCAGGGAAAAAAATCGTCAACCCTTCAATGACCTTTGTGCACCCAATAACATTCTTATTCTCACACTAATTAGATCTCATGATAGGCATTATTAAATGTTAATTAAATGTTCTTTAGCAACTGAAGCCAATTTGGGTTGCTTTCATGAATTTGTTTAAGGCTGTGGAAATCCTGCTCCAATGCCAGCACTAAGACACACATTAGGTTACCAGCAGAGGCCCTGAAAGGCAAGGTAAACAAACAAAAAAACGCGGTGAAAATCGTCCAAGAAGTACGAGATAAAGCTGGCCGGCGGTTTTTCACCTTCCATTTCAGGGCTTCTGTAAAAGGTCTCGGGAAAACCACTCAATTAAAAAATACACAATGTCGCTTAAAACTAGGCATCGAAAGGCATTTGGTCATTAAACAATTAGGTTTTATGATTTGAAAAATGTGAAATTGTTCACATGGCTTTGCCCCTCTTACAGAGCACCGGCAGAGAGAGGGTCTCCTGCTTTGGGAACGGCTGCTAATTGCAACTGCAGTGTAATGACATCATATCATATACCACACTTCAAAAAATGTCTGTCTTAACAAGTGTTTTAATCTTGTAATGGGACTTAGAATCTTTTTTTTTTTTTCTCAAAAGTTACTTTTTGCTTGACAAGTGCAATTATCTTACCCCTCTGGCAAATCTTGAAATGAGTAAAACTATCGTACCCCACTGGCAGATAGTTTATCTTATTTAGCAAAAAAGTAACAGAAATAAGATTCTAAAGTCTAAATATAAGATAAAAATGCCTGTTAAGATTTGGTTTTTGCAGTGCATTCTATTGCTATATCAGTTAATCATTCTGTGAGAAGTGAACAGGTTTGCAACTATACTTCTTGACCTCCTGAAACATGATTGTGAATAATTCTAAATTAAATTAAAGTTTTGGCTGAGGTAACACCAAACTCAGAATTGCACCACTGAATTGCTATACAGTGTGTGCACATATAAATATGGATAACCGATCAACTTTTAATGAATCTGTAGGCCTTTTTTGTTTGTTTCTCTTTTTGCTTTGCTTTGAAAAGCCGTCTAGGGAGAGCGCAATGCATCTGATTATTTCATTGCACAGTGCGTCAGTGCTCAGATGCATTTGCTCTTGACAAATACACTTATAAATAAATTTTAAAAACCATAAATATCATAAAGGGACAGTGCATTCTCTTGTGACTGCGCAGCAAACATGCAATACACACGCACACACGCACGCACGCACGCACACACACACACACACACAGGTACATGCTCTCACACACACACACACACACACACACACACACGCACGCACACACACACACACACACACAGGTACATGCTCTCACACACACACACACACACACACACACACACACACACACACACACACACACACACACACACACACACACACACACACACACACACACAGGTACCAGCTGCACTTAGCTGCAGTACAGAAATGTAGTTTCAAGGTTGAAGCAGAACTAATACTGTTTATTTATTATTTAAGAATCTGAGATGAGGAGCAGCTGGGCGTGGCCGTAGTTCAGGGGGTTCAGGGTTCTGAGATGAGGAGCAGCTTGGCGTGGCCTTAGTTCATGGGGTTCAGGGTTCTGAGATGAGGAGCAGCTTGGCCTGGCCGTAGTTCAGGGGGTTCAGGGTTCTGAGATGAGGAGCAGCTTGGCGTGGCCTTAGTTCATGGGGTTCAGGGTTCTGAGATGAGGAGCAGCTTGGCGTGGCCTTAGTTCATGGGGTTCAGGGTTCTGAGATGAGGAGCAGCTTGGCGTGGCCTTAGTTCATGGGGTTCAGGGTTTGGCCTTTGTCATGCTGGCTCCTCACAGGTAGCAGGTGTAGGGGAGGGGGGGTATTACATTTCGCCAGAAAAACATTTCTCTAGAGCCTTGATAGTCTGTGCAGTCAGACCTGAGGTACCCTGTTATACCCTGTTATACCCTCAGGTACCCTGTTGTTCCCTGAGGTACCCTGTTATACCCTGAGGTACCCTGTTACACCCTGAGGTACCCTGTTATACCCTGAGGTACCCTGTTATTCCACTGGCAGGTGTATCCACTGATGAAGCATTTTACGTTAGAATTTTCGGCAGTTGATTTTGTCCACAATAAGTGAAAAGCAGCACAAGAAAAAGATTACTAAACAACCTGAACACCAGTGCTGTCACCACTGCACATGCACAGGCTCGCCCCTATCACTGCACAGCTCTGTAGCAGCAGCATCATCATCATCATCGTCATCTTCATCATCATCATCATCTTCTTCATCATCATCATCGTCATCTTCATCATCATCATCATCATCTTCATCATCATCATCATCATCATCATCATCGTCATCGTCATTATCATCATCATCATCATCATCATTAACACACTATCTTTATCAGCATTACCATCACTACAATGTGTCCTAAGATACAATAAAAAGCTCACTCGTCATATTCACCATCACATCTAAAGTCTCTATTAACGGGGTTTTCTGCACGTCAGGCAGGATTAATGTAATGTGGAAACTTCATTAAAACCCCCAAGTACCATCCTCTTATGAAAATCATAAAAGTTACATAAACTATCAATAATACATTGAGAATCACACAGTACCATCATTAATAGACTTAATATTTCATTAAAGCGAGAGTTACAATCCCATGCACTGTTCTAATTAGCATTGCTAATTACTTTTGGGAAGAGACCTAGAAACCCTGGTTATATAAGGTACCCGCACAGAACATCGGGGCTGGCACCTTTTTCTGCCACAGTCGTCCCCCTGGATGCATTCCAATGCGCTTTACACAGGTAGACGCACCTGTTTGATAAAATAAAAAGCTTGGTGATCACACCCACAGTTGAAGTTACTCATAAAGGAACAAAGTCCTATTCATTACTGCTTGACCCCTCCTCTAGCACCACCTAATTTGAATAAATGAAATGGTTACTGTTCTTGAACCCCTTTGACAACAGTTTTTTTGTCTGAGGGAAATGCTGATTTTTGACTTCTGACCTCTGACCTCCCCTGAACTTCTGTGTGATTTAAACCGCAGTAATGAGGAAGTGTGATTAATTGTTTTAAATTTGTGGCAATTAAAGGGTAAGTTCGCTATTTTGGACCTTGGACCCTATTTGCGGTCCGTCTTCCATGAACCTGACCCATGAAGTCCATTTTTTCGCTGATCGGTCCAGTATTGAGTTCGGTACAGATTTCCTGTAGGCTCTCACTGGGCTACAATGGAAGTGAACGGGGCAATCAGAAATGTTCGATAAATGTGCTTTCATGTACAATAAATGAGACGGGAAGCTCAGGGTGTATTGTTACCGGTCTCAGTATGCTCTCCTGTGAAATGTATCTCAATCCAAACATTTTTACGTGCTTGGCATGGCTTGGAAGTAAGCATTTCTCTGTTGCTTGTTTTCGCTGCTCCCGCGGAGTACTATGTGTCGGGGGTAGGGGAGCGGGAAGGTGTGCCAGCCGTTTACGAAACTATCTAGCTGAGCAGTCTGCGTTTGTTTACCTGCAGCAACGTAGGCTACAATTTCCACAAAAAAACTTGGATGATGGATGACTATAATGATTACGAAGACGAAGAATTCGATTTTGACTTTGACGTTACTGGCTACAGATTTGAGCCAGAATACACGGACACGGAACTACAAGAGATGGATGATAAGAGAGCAAGAGAAGAGAGAGAGGCTGAAGTTGCGCAGGTAATGTTATCCGAAGTCGCTGCCGAGGCTAGACCAAGAATTTCGGGGGACTTTTGGTGTTCTTGCAAGAGGTGCAAGCAGATGCCCAGAGAGGAGGAAAGTTTGTGTTGTAGGGAGTGGGATCTGTTGCTACCGAATGCCATTGAAAACCTGGATGTATCCGTGGATGACACTGGATCATCTCCATTGATTACCATTACACTATGACTGCCAACAGATATGTGATAGATGAGAACTTTGGACAGGACACCATGCATCAAGCATTTGTAAATAAAACATTATAGAATTGTAAAAAGTTATAGTTGATGAACGTTTCCGACAGTTTTGTTACAAGAAAACAACTTATGTCAAGCTCGGATTTTGTTAGTTGGTATTGAGTGCTGGGTCAGAGGACGCGCTCAAAAAAAAAAAAAATGTTAGTAACGTTATAGCTAAATATAACTTACCTCCGCTCCGGTGCTTGATAGTGCTGCAGGTCCGACACGAGGAACAGCTGTGTTCTTTAGAAACCAGTGTTTTGCTTCTGATTTGCGGTTACAGAAATCAGTAGCGTCGAAATGCGCTCCACAAACTCGCGAGTCTGCCAAACGGAGTTGATTGACTGGAGTGTTTATGTCGATCCGTAAGACAACCAGCCAAAGTCTCAATCTTTCTGGGTCAGAGAACGGAAGCCTGTGAAAACTGGTATTTGAGCGTCCAGACATTTTATTCCCACAACCGGGGACTGCACATTCGCGCACCATTGCTGTGATGAATTATTACAAATGATGATTACAAAAACTGCGTTACAAATATTTCTGCTGTAGGCTACTAGCTAGTAAACTCCAACGGGAGGTCAGGATTTGTGATCAACTGCTTTTCAAGCGCCCCCCCCCTCTCTACAACGTAGCTAGACTGCGGAAGTTTACAGTGCGAGGTAGTGCGGTCGGAGAAATAGTTCTGTTTCAAATGGAACTGTTGTTTCAACGTTCGGTTTGCGTTTGCGATAGCCTACATTTCACAGGAGAGCATACTGAGACCGTAAGAATACACACTGAGCTATAAAAGCACATTTATCGTTGTTTTTCCATAACATTTCTGATTGCCCCGTTCACTTCCATTGTAGCCCAGTGAGAGCCTACAGGAAATCTGTACCGAACTCAATACTGGACCGATCAACGAAAAAATGGACTTCATGGGTCAGGTTCATGGAAGACGGACCGCAAATAGGGTCCAAGGTCCAAAATAGCGAACTTACCCTTTAACTACAGACAAAAGGTGTGCAAATCCCCCCACAATTCTACAAATTACCCCGATTTGGAGCAATTAAAACGGCGTGACCTGATCGCGCTCAGGGTTTTTTAAACTTTATCTTTTTCCAGCCCGTTTTCCCCCATTTTTCTCAGTGTCTAAATTGTGCTGAAAATGAATAGCACAGATAATTTCAGTCAATCTGTCACAGTGGCATTTTCCCCAATAGCCATTAATGTCCCAAACTCAATGGAAACATTTCCAGGCTATCGCACGCACACACACACAAACATACACACACACACACACACACACACACACAAACACACAGCCACACACACACACACACACACACAAGCATGCACACACACACACACAAACATGCACGCACACACACACACACGCAGGCATGCACACACACAAACATGCACGCGCACACACACACACACACACACAAACATGCACGCACACACACACACACACACGCAGGCATGCACACACACAAACATGCACGCGAACACACACACACACACACATACACACACACACACAAACGCATAGCCATACACACACACAAGCATGCACACACACAAACATGCACACACACACACACAGGCATGCACACACACAAACACACACACACACACACACACACAAAGCCACACACACAGACACACACACAAGCATGCACACACACAAACACGCACACACACACACACACACACACACACACACACACACACACACACACACACACACACACACACAGATCCTTTCCAAAAAATTTGAATATCATGGAAAAGTTGTTTTTTTCCCATAATTCCATTCAAAAAGAGAAACTTTCATAGATTATAGATTCATTACACACAAAGTGAAATATTTCTAGCCTTTATTTGTTTCATTTTTCATAATTTTGTCTTACAGCTCCAGAAAACCCCCAAAACAGTATTTCAAGAAATTAGAATAGTGTTTCGAAAATCAGCATTTACTTCAGTTATTTCAGAGAATGAATGTTTTAGACTGAGTGTCACACTATCATCTAATTTACTGAAAACACCTGCAAAGTTTATCTCAGTTTGGTTCAGTATGGGGAAGACTGCAGACAATTGGCCAGAAGACCATCATTGACACCCTCCAGAAGATGGGAAAGCCACAAAAGGTCATCGCTAAGGAGGCTGGCTGTTCACAGAGTGCAGTGTCCAAGCAGATCAATAGAAAGTTTAGTGGAAGGGAAAAATGTGGCAGGAGAAGGTGCACAAGCAAAAGAGATGACCGTAGGCTTCAGCGGATTGTCAAGCAAAGACGATTCCAAAATTTGGCGGAGATGCAGAGGGAGTGGACTGAGGCTGGAGTCAGTGCTTCAAAAACCACCATGTACAGACGTATCCGGGACATGGGCTACAACTGTCGGATTCCTCGAGTCAAGCCACTCCACTCATTCTCTGAAATAACTGATTTTGTGCTGATTTTCGACACACTATTCTAATTTCGTGAAATACTGTTTTGGGAGGTTTTCTGGAGCTGTAAGCCAAAATTATGAAAAATGAAACAAATAAAGGCTAGAAATATTTCACTTTGTGTGTAATGAATCTATAATCTATGAAAGTTTCACTTTTTGAATGGAATTATGGAAAAAAAACAACTTTTCCATGATATTCTCATTTTTTGGAAAGGATCTGTATATCACCGGTTCCAAGCCAGCTGCTCAAATCCTAGGAACCTAGGAGTCAAGGTAAGTAGCAGGAATGGAAGTTGGGCTCAGAATGGTAATATTAAGGCAGTGCACTCGATTGCTATTCGGAGAACAACCCACCAAATGTGCCCTTTAGCACTGGAGTGTCAGTCAATTCCACGCTTTGCCGCAAGGTCCAAATCATCCCACATCTCCCCAGAACTCCTGCCAAGATCCAGGGAGGGTGGCAGGGCATGCGGAGACAGACTAGTAATCCTAATGATCCAGTAGAGTGGGTTAGGTCTGGGTCCCACTGCTTCCCTATTGCGACCAATCAATCCTCGATTAGAGTACCGCGTGGCGCTATGCTCGTACACAAACCCTCCCTCGTATGCCGCGAGATAAATAAACAGGCATTTTATATAATAACAAACGTTACCAGTGTCAGAAAAGCTGGTGGTTTCCATGTGGGAGCGGTGGGTCGCGGCTCTGCTCCGTGTCCCATGTAGAAAGCTGCGTAGCCTATGTATGTCGCAGGACAGATTCGCGCAGGTTATGTAATAATGAAATAATAAAAATGAGCGGAAAGCTGGTGATTTCATGTGGAATGGTGGATTGCGGCTCTGCACCGCGTTCATACAGCGGGCCGCATATTTTGCAAGACAAAAAACATGCATTTAAAATAAGGTCATCATAAAAATAACACGATAGCCGGCGGTTTCATATAGAATGTGAATGAGTGTAAGAAAAAGTGGTATAAGCAATGTATGGTATTGCTGAAAAAGCAGGATGGCATTGGAATCATAGAAAAAGGCAATATTGCAGCGTAGCAATTTTAGCACTGGCACAGGGCCTAAATAGTAATGGACTGACATTTGTACGTATCTACAGTAGCCTGTAGCAATGGTTTCGGTTCTATGAAATGGAGTTGGTTGTGCTATAAGTGAAGCGAATGACGTGGCCATTTACGAATCTCAGCCCATTACATTTCTACCCTTAACCTCAGCAATCCAAACCTTAAAGCAATGCTTCCTTTCAAATTGACTGGAGCACCTGCGGTGATGACAGATGGTGTCTCGTTCAGAAGTCGGAAGCGCGCTTCGGCTTGGCTGAAAAGGTATTTAAAAACTAATTGGGAGACAAACAAACAAACAAACAAATCTACGGTGTGTTGCCGAATGATGCGAAGGGTTCTGGCACTATTTCATGTGAGTGAAGGTGAACGTATCCGTGCACGCCACTTATTGTCTAAAAGTGCCACGGCGGTTTGGATGAGTACCCTTTAAGAGAACAACCCGGTATAATGGCGTTACTTTCAATCACGGAGACGATTAGTACAGCACTCCTGCCTCTCATAAACAAAATGAAACCAGCCCTTTCCGACTTGACAGGCCCGGTCCTTCAATCAGCTTTTTAAAAAAAGTTATATATTAGGGCTTTTCCAGCTTTATTGGACAGCACAATGTAGAGAGACAGGAAGAATTGGGGGGGGGAGAGACGTGTCGCTAGGCCAGATTCTAACCGCCGACGTCACGGCTTGCAATGAGCCTGTGGACAGGTTTACGCCACCGAGACCACAGTCTTTGATAAAACGCCCCGCTGCAAAGGTGCAGGAAGACCAACACAGACAATTTTGTCTTGAAAGTGAGCCCCTTTCCTTCCCTTTGACAATGACATTTATGCCATTCCTGGCACTATTGCTTTTCCCACATTCATCCTGTTAATTCGTCGTTTTAGTCACAAAGACGAGAGGGTTTGAGGAGAGGGTCACATGCTTAAAGGGTAAGTTCGCTATTTTGGACCTTGGACCCTATTTGCGGTCCGTCTTCCATGAACCTGACCCATGAAGTCCATTTTTTCGCTGATCGGTCCAGTATTGAGTTCGGTACACATTTCCTGTAGGCTCTCACTGGGCTACAATGGAAGTGAACGGGGCAAGTAGAAATGTTATGGAAAAACAACGATAAATGTGCTTTTATAGCTCAGTGTGTATTCTTACGGTCTCAGTATGCTCTCCTGTGAAATGTAGGCTATCGCAAACGCAAACCGAACTTTAAAAAGAAAGTTTCATTTGAAACAGAACTATTTCTCCGACCGCGCTACCTCGCATTGTAAACTTCCGCAGTCTAGCTACGTTGCAGAGAGGCCGCTTGAAAAGCAGTTGATCACAAATCCTGACCTCCCGTTGGAGTTTACTAGCTAGTAGCGTACAGCAGAAATATTTGTAACGCAGTGTTTGTAATCATCATTTTTAATATTTTATCACAGCAATGGTGCGCGAATGTGCAGTCCCCGGTTGTGGGAATAAAATGTCTGGACGCTCAAATACCAGTTTCCACAGGCTTCCGTTCTCTGACCCAGAAAGATTGAGACTTTGGCTGGTTGTCTTACGGATCGACATAAACACTCCAGTCAATCAACTCCGTTTGGCAGACTCGCGAGTTTGTGGAGCGCATTTCGACGCTACTGATTTCTGTAACCGCAAATCAGAAACAAAACACTGGTATCTCAAGAACACAGCTGTTCCTCGTGTCGGACCTGCAGCACTATCAAGCACCGGAGCGGAGGTAAGTTATATTTAGCTACAACGTTACTAACATTTTTATTTTTTTTGAGCGCGTCCTCTGACCCAGCACTCAATACCAACTAACAAAATCCGAGCTTGACATAAGTTGTTTTCTTGTAACAAAACTGTCGGAAACGTTCATCAACTATAACTTTTTACAATTCTATAATGTTTTATTTACAAATGCTTGACGCATGGTGTCCTGTCCAAAGTTCTCATCTATCACATATCTGTTGGCAGTCATAGTGTAATGGTAATCAATGGAGATGATCCAGTGTCATCCACGGATACATCCAGGTTTTCAATGGCATTCGGTAGCAACAGATCCCACTCCCTACAACACAAACTTTCCTCCTCTCTGGGCATCTGCTTGCACCTCTTGCAAGAACACCAAAAGTCCCCCGAAATTCTTGGTCTAGCCTCGGCAGCGACTTCGGATAACATTACCTGCGCAACTTCAGCCTCTCTCTCTTCTCTTGCTCTCTTATCATCCATCTCTTGTAGTTCCGTGTCCGTGTATTCTGGCTCAAATCTGTAGCCAGTACCGTCAAATTCGAATTCTTCGTCTTCGTAATCATTATAGTCATCCATCATCCAAGTTTTTTTGTGGAAATTGTAGCCTACGTTGCTGCAGGTAAACAAACGCAAACTGCTCAGCTAGATAGTTTCGTAAACGGCCGGCACACCTTCCCACTCCCCTACCCCCGACACATAGTACTCCGCGGGAGCAGCGAAAACAAGCAACAGAGAAATGCTTACTTCCAAGCCATGCCAAGCACGTAAAAATGTTCGGATTGAGATACATTTCACAGGAGAGCATACTGAGACCGGTAAGAATACACCCTGAGCTTCCCGTCTCATTTACTGTACATGAAAGCACATTTATCAAACATATTCTACTTGCCCCGTTCACTTCCATTGTAGCCCAGTGAGAGCCTACAGGAAATGTGTACCGAACTCAATACTGGACCGATCAGCGAAAAAATGGACTTCATGGGTCAGGTTCATGGAAGACGGACCGCAAATAGGGTCCAAGGTCCAAAATAGCGAACTTACCCTTTAAGAGCTGTGGAATTATGGGCTAAAGCAGGCAAAATTAACTCAAGGAGGAGGGGAAAAAACGAACAAACAGTATCGTTTCCTCTCCGAAACTCCGAAAATCAGTGATAACCGAGTATGGAAAATTCAGCAATTGTAAGTCTGCACCCTCAACATTTGCGTTCTTTGTTCTTGCCATTTAATGTGATGTAACGTTACAGATTTCCGTGAAAATTTCGGAAATGACCCGAGCAGCGAGCGCCACCTTTTTCTCTTCATTGACTCCATTTGCCATGGAATTATCCTGAGGGAAGGTGGTGGGTGGGTGGGACAAAAAATAAAGTAAAACCTATGAATTAGCATAGCAAATAGGCTACGCCTAAATATAGTGGCAATCTCTGCTCGTTTTGTTAGTAAAAAATGGATGTATACATAGGGATTTTGAGACCTACCTCAGCTAAACTTATTATGTGTTCAATTCGGAGGAGTCCCGCTAGGCTGCACCGAGCCAAATGCAAAGGGCTTCACCTTAATTTCTCCGCGTTCAAGTGTTAGCATATTTTGCTAAACAACGGCTATGGCAGCAGCGTTTTAATGCTCTGCTTCTGCCCTAGGCAGTGTATTGCATTGTGGGCTTTAAGTCTCCACAGATGAGGGCGTCATTACGCAAATGAAAAGCCATGAATTTTAGGGCGACCTCCACAAAAGGGTCGCGCTCACCTCCATCGTTCTGAGGAAACTTCTTGACTTTGCCTTCACCTAGAAAGAGTAAAACTGTCTTTTTTAAATTTTCTTTTCTTACGAGAGGCTTACAACAGCTTTGCTTATAATGGTTATTTAATTACATGAAAAGGGGCTGGTGAATTTGGCCGATCCGTCATGAAAACCGCGAGTGCTTCGGTTTCCCCCCTCAGCTCTAGCGCTCGTCATCATATCGCGTTACCATCTGTTTACCGCCAGCGAATATTCCCCATAAATTAATTGCAAGACTCTTTTGAGGCGATTCCATATGGTTCCCGGGAATGTCTGTGTACAAAGAGGCCAGCTGCTTACAGCAAAGGAAACAAACAGCCTAACCTTCAAGACTTAAAAAAAGAAAAGAAAAGTGGATTGCGTCAAGAACTTTGTGACTTAAGGCCGTCTTTTAGGAAGTCAGCTGAGATTTGACTGTTGGTGGCAACAGAGGACAGCCAATAGAAAACAAACAGCGTGAGATCATCTAACTTTGAATTCTAAAAAAAAAGTTGCAAATCACGTTACTTCTTAACGGCCATAATGTTGCGATGCAGAGGTCCAATAATCGCGGGTGGGAACGGTTCAGGTTGTTTGTAAAGAAGTAGGTCATATTTTCACAACCAGACCTTGGAAGGGGAGGACATGTAAGGAAATTGATTTATTTTTTATAACGGATAGCAGACGAGAGCATAGAGAGAGAGAGAGAGAGAGAGCATTCAAACACATGACAGAAAAGCTGCCAGTCATGCAAGATAAAGCAGTCTGATGTGTATTCACGTCACAACCTGACCGGTAGGCAGTCATCACTATGCTGGGCAGCAAAACAAAGGCTCTGGTTTGTATGTTATAATGTAAGATACTGTGTTATTAAATGTCTATAAATGTCTCTATATACTGCTATCCCCTATGGAAAAAGAATATGCTGCAGTATATCGTAAATATATCACAATCATCGTCACAATATATTTAAAATATACTGCAGTATATTACATGGGATGGTGTATATTATAAATATACTGCAGTATATTACATGGGAGGGTGTATATTATAAATATACTGCAGTATATTACATGGGGTGGTGTATATTATGAATATACTGCAGTATATTACATGGGATGGTGTATATTATAAATATACTGCAGTATATTACATGGGATGGTGTATATTATAAATATACTGCAGTATATTACATGGGAGGGTGTATATTATAAATATACTGCAGTATATTACATGGGAGGGTGTATATTATAGATATACTGCAGTATATTACATGGGAGGGTGTATATTATAAATATACTGCAGTATATTACATGGGAGGGTGTATATTATAGATATACTGCAGTATATTACATGGGAGGGTGTATATTATAAATATACTGCAGTATATTACATGGGATGGTGTATATTATAAATATACTGCAGTATATTACATGGGAGGGTGTATATTATAAATATACTGCAGTATATTACATGGGAGGGTGTATATTATAGATATACTGCAGTATATTACATGGGAGGGTGTATATTATAAATATACTGCAGTATATTACATGGGAGGGTGTATATTATATATATACTGCAGTATATTACATGGGAGGGTGTATATTATAAATATACTGCAGTATATTACATGGGAGGGTGTATATTATAAATATACTGCAGTATATTACATGGGAGGGTGTATATTATAAATATACTGCAGTATATTACATGGGAGGGTGTATATTATAAATATACTGCAGTATATTACATGGGAGGGTGTATATTATACATTTACTGCAGTATATTACATGGGAGGGTGTATATTATAAATATACTGCAGTATATTACATGGGAGGGTGTATATTATAAATATACTGCAGTATATTACATGGGAGGGTGTATATTATAAATATACTGCAGTATATTACATGGGAGGGTGTATATTATAAATATACAGCAGTATATTACATGGGAGGGTGTATATTATACATTTACTGCAGTATATTACATGGGAGGGTGTATATTATAAATATACTGCAGTATATTACATGGGAGGGTGTATATTATAAATATACTGCAGTATATTACATGGGAGGGTGTATATTATAAATATACTACAGTATATTACATGGGAGGGTGTATATTATAAATATACTGCAGTATATTACATGGGAGGGTGTATATTATAAATTGTTGGTTATGAATTTTCCCCGGGACTACCTGTTGTTCCATATATGTATGCCTGTTATCGTGAATTCACCTGTTCGAAAACAATCATTGAGAGAGGCAGGAGCAGAGGATCGATAGCAGGAGACCCGTCCTCCCTCAGCCCAGCCGCGCCTCCGGTTCGGTCCGGTCTGCGGAGATACGCCACGAGACGCTGCGAACGTCGCAGCACGTGCATTTTAATTTCCGCGTCTGTCTGTCTGTCTGTCTGACTTCAAGCAAGTTTCCATAATCCGCGCAATGAGAGCTCATTTAAATGACGCGCTCCGTTGCC
>CM056381.1:5789661-5852161 GCA_029718625.1 Synaphobranchus kaupii | reverse complement strand
ATTATTATTATTATTTGATGAAGTGGTATTTCTCTCACCTCTGGTAATGGCCAGATATATACAAATAATATTTTCTCATAATGGACCATTTTCCACTGACAGTAAAGTTTTAGCTCTTCAGAAAAAGGTGTTACTTCAATTATATTTGAAATGTCACAGTGCTTCATAAGGAAGGTCTCATGAAGAAAAATAGCACAGAACTTTTTTTTAGGCAGTTTTTTTTTGGGAGTTATTAAATTGCAGGAAAACACTGAGGTAGATAATAAATTTGAGCCGACGTGCCAGTTTCATAAACATATATAGGGCATTTTTATTTTATTTTAGTACTTTTTTTTTTTGTCCTCGATAGCTCCAAAAATAAATCATCACCTCATTTTTTTTAACTTCTCTTCTCAAATGAAAGAATGTTTATGACAGTCCCTTTATCCGCCCAAAGCGGCTGTCAGTGGAAAGCTGTTGTCATTGGCTAGGTTGTCAGTGCACAGCCGTTGTCATTGGCTGGCTGTCAGTGGAAAGCCGTTGTCATTGGCCGGCTGTCAGTGGAAAGCCGTTGTCATTGGCTGGCTGTCAGTGGAAAGCTGTTGTCATTGGCTGGCTGTCAGTGGAAAGCTGTTGTCATTGGCTAGGTTGTCAGTGCACAGCCGTTGTCATTGGCTGGCTGTCAGTGGAAAGCCGTTGTCATTGGCCGGCTGTCAGTGGAAAGCCGTTGTCATTGGCTGGCTGTCAGTGGAAAGCTGTTGTCATTGGCTGGCTGTCAGTGGAAAGCTGTTGTCATTGGCTAGGTTGTCAGTGCACAGCCGTTGTCATTGGCTGGCTGTCAGTGGAAAGCCGTTGTCATTGGCCGGCTGTCAGTGGAAAGCCGTTGTCATTGGCTGGCTGTCAGTGGAAAGCCGTTGTCATTGGCCTGCTGTCAGTGGAAAGCTGTTGTCATTGGCTGGCTGTCAGTGGAAAGCCGTTGTCATTGGCCTGCTGTCAGTGGAAAGCCGTTGTCATTGGCTGGCTGTCAGTGGAAAGCCGTTGTCATTGGCTGGCTGTCAGTGGAAAGCTGTTGTCATTGGCTGGCTGTCAGTGGTAAATCCGTATCAATGTGAGTGAGAACAAGCCCAAATCCACGGAAGGGTGTGGAAGCCTGGCCTACTGTCTGTTTCTCTCTGCTGGCCCCATTCCGGCACCATGCGGGCCCCAATGCGGGCCCCAATGCGGGCCCCAATGCAGGGCCCCAGCATGTACGCCAGTGCGCCGCACTTTCAAGGTGATAGTCCCCCCTCAAGGGTGTCCAGAACGGTTCTCATGGCGACGTAAAGCCAGAGAGAGAGAGAGAGAGAGAGAGAGAGAGAGAGAGAGAGAGAGGCTGGTTTGACATGGCCGTCAAATATTTATTTAGGTTTACTTGACTGGCTACGTTCCCAAATGTGTGGGTGTCCACCGCCCAGGACACACTGATCCATGGAAGCCTATTGTGGCCGTTCTGTCGAGCGCTGAAACTGAAACCTCCAAGTGCTGTATGTGTGAGCGGAAGCAAATAGTGCAGTGATACTCCGGGATGTGTTCTTGTAGGCTACAAAGTCAAGCACAAAAATACATTTCTGTGTTTTGAGATTCTAAGCAAATTAAAACAAAAAAAAAAGGATGGTTGTTGTTGTTGTCGTTACGGTTTACAGATGTCGCCATTGCTCTCATTGCAAAACGAGGCTCGTAATTCTTGTTAAAAAAACTGTGGCATCTCGCAGTGTCAGAGTTGATTCTGTTTTCTGTGGGAACCAGCTGCAGTAGATAGGGCCAGGGAAGCCGTCCACTTTATGCTAAACACGAAACAGCAAGCTGAAGGATGCTATTTTTAGTCCGTCTTGTTTTTGAGAAAATGGGGAGTCACAAAGAAACATGGCTCTTCTAATGGCAAACACTTAAGACCATGAATTAATATTAATGTTGCAAATTACTAACATAAATAACCTTCACATACAGGCCCTTCGCATAGAAAGGGGACTAAGTGTCCGCAGAGAAAATGAATATCTGAAATAATTAAAATGTAAAACCTGTATTATCTAAAGTGGAATCTGGATTAGAGTGTCATGGTAAAATGGCATGAAATCAGAATGCATTTGCAGCTGCTTTACAACACTATTAAGAGTCCAACAATATTCACCTCTTCTGCCTGGTTGGTGGCAGACTCTATTCTTCACAAAACTGACTCTTTTTCACCCACACACACACACACACACATACAAATGTTAAGAGATTAGGAGTCACAGAATCCATTGGATTTATTTTCCATGTGTTTCTCGGTCTTTGACTTCAGCTGACTAAATTAACAGCGGTATCCAGTCAATACGAAATAAAGGCTGGAGAGTGCCTTCAAGAAGCCCTGCACCGATTCCACTTAAGACAGAAACGTCCTTGTTCTTGGAAAAAAAATACCTTTACCAGTTCATCGGAAGGCGGGAGCCGTGGTTTTACAGTTGAGCGGCTTTACCGCTTTCTAACTGTTCTCATTCTCTAGACATCGCAAGCCTTAAAGGCATATTACACTTTGGTATAACATAAGGAATTCTGTTGAGCCTACCCCATAGTATTTGTGTAGCGTGAATACTAGCAACATCAGCTGTCCCTGCTGACCGTTAACAGCATCGTCGTTACTACCGGTTGTCAGGCTCCCAGTTCACTCCCATTCATTTTCAGGACTTCGCCGAAATGTATTGTTTTAAGACGTCAGCTTGCATTTCTCTTGTTGGACGCCCATCTGTTAAACTAACCGCGTTTGCATCGTAACGTACGGTCGAGCGTTACCGTAGCGAGACGAGGGTGGTGTTGAGTGTGAATTACTGTCCAATGGTCAATGGAACTCCTGTTCAATAAAACTACATAACACTGCTATAAGCATTTCATAACACCCATATGACAGTGATGAAGACGCCTATGACGGTGTAACTTGTGACAGTGTCGAATAACGGTTAAGGAACTGGTCTTGTTGACGGTTCGATTCCCAGGTTGGACACTGCTGTTGTACACTTGAGCAAGGGGGTTAACCTTCAGTATATATCCAGCTGTATAAATGGATACCACGTAAAAGAGCAAAAAGCCGCGTAAGTCACTCTGGAAAAGAGCGTCAGCTAAATGCCTGTAATGTAACAGCGTAATGCAGTCTTTATAGTGTGTAGTTCAGATACAAACACAACCTCAAGAGGTGGCAGAACTGTATCAGCACTCCTGGCGAGGATTAGCCATCGAACTAATGGAAGCGGAAATGCTGACATGCTAAAATATTAATGCGAGTTGCCGTTCCTTTACGAGGCCTATATTATCATCCGATGTGAGGATCAATTTGTTATGAGGCTCAGTGAGGTGTGTGAGCAACATAGAAAAGCATGGAACTCCAGAAGGGTACACCACCGTAGCTAACTGTCTTGCTCACAACGTCCTCAACCGGTAACAGCAATGTACTTGTTAGCATAAAATTAAATGGAGTGCAAACACGTAAAAGCATTGTTTTGTCCCCTTAAGCTTGTTAGTTATCCACAAAAAATAGCTTGTTTCTTACAAACATCGGGACTGCACTTGGCCATGTGAGGTATCGGAGCAGCCCGTTAGTGAGAAAATGGCACGTGGTCCTGGATTTATTAATCAACTTTTGTACATAACTCAAAATTAAATGTAAATGTTTTTTTTATTATTATTATTATTATTTTATGTCCACCAGAAAGTTCAGAAATCACTAAAAGTAACTTGCCAGACTGCGTTTCTGAAGAAAAAAAAACAAAAAGGAAAGAATTGATTTGTCAATCCAAATCAGTGACAAATGTTGATTGGATCCAGTCCAGTCACCATTCGATCTGGCCAAAGAGATGATAGATACATCATCTGTGGGAAATGAGACCCCGTCATTGTGGGCACACACTTGGATCGCTCAGAGTCGCAGGCAGCTGAGAAAGCGCACTTCCCAGCCCGGCCAATCGATGAGCACTCTCACACAGAGTCACGCCGCACTCTTCACCGCAACATCGCGACAGCAGCAATCCCCAACGAGAGCCTTTGTACCATAATGCTTTAGCGTTGTTTCAATTAGCCATACGTCGTAATTATGGGAATACTGCGGCAAGTAAAAAATATTTTTAAGAATTAAAAATAGTATAGGAGACATAGGAGCAATGATAATTTTGACCCCCCCATCTGTGTTTCTTGAAAGGAGGGAGAGAGCGAGAAAAATGTAAGACTTCAGGAGGAAGAGTTGTTAATGCATCTCTTAATGAGGGTTGTCGGTTAATGGCGCTTCAAGCCCACATTTATGGAAGCCGGGCCTGATGACTGCAAATGGACGAATTAGGACTCGGGAAGCCTTTAAGTTAACAAAACTGCAGCTTTTTAAAATAAATAATAAGAATCTGTGCACAGGTTCTGATTTTTCATTTTTCGCACATCAAATACATAGAAAAATAAGAAATGTGTGCACTGCATTGTTGCGTATACCTTGATGAACGTCAGCGTACACCAGGGCTATTCAACTGGCAGCCTGGAGGCCAAACATAGAACACCACAGCAGTGCCCTTTGATTATTGACCTGAAAAAAATTGTTCATATGAAAAAAAAATAAAAAGACAGTACAGGTCTGCATCTGCACCATGTCAGTATACCTCCCACTTGGTGACGGAACAATATGTTATAGTTGTGTGTGTGTGTGTGTTTTAAGAATGTATCTACATTCTTTACGCACATGTACGATAGCTTTTATTCACATAGTTCAAGATCTGTGTGCAACAAGTAAATAAAAAATAAAAAATCTGGACCCCAAGAAAAAGTATCCTTCAAATAACTCAGGTTTGCCTTCCCCTCATTATCTGGTACTATGTTACTGTATATTGAGGTGCTTTAACTTTTTTTGTGAGCGTCCATTTTGAAACGGGTGAAAAGCATCTTGGGAGTTGGAGCCCCCCCCCCTCAGCAACTGAAGGTCACTCCCACCCTCATTAATTTCTGCGCAGGTTGACTGGCATCTGCTGAGCCATCGCTATTTCGAAAGGTCATTTGCTGAGGTGTGGAATAGAGGTTTTTACAAATGATGGCCTTCTTTTTTTGGTTCCACCCCTCTGTCATGAATCTGCTCCAAGGGTACCCACATTTTATATTCCAAGGCTCCCCTAAAACCAGAATCATCTGTCTCTAGAAAGTAATTAATGGTTAACACCTCCCTACAACTCCCACTGCAGACTGCAATGCAGTGGCTATTCAGTATGCTAGTGCATGGAAGCGTGCGTAAAAAGTGAAATAATATACGATACTGCATCAATACCAGATGTACATTTAGTACATAATAATCCGGGGAGATCAAAGGGAAATGTTTTGGATGAGGATCCTCTGAGAACCCTGGGTGTGCCCCAGATCCCGGTTTTAGAACCGTTGACCTACTATGACATCATAAAGGCAAGGACACGACCTCAGAAGAGACCTGACAGCGTTCCAGTCTGACACGTGCGCTAAATCGTTACTGCAAACTCAAGTTTTGATCATTTTTCAGGAGCCACTGTTTACAGCATGTCTTACCATTTATCAATGTCGTCCGACTGGAATCAATAGTCCCGTCTTTGATTTTGAACTCAGCGAAGGCTTGCGATGTTTTTCCAATTTTTTTCCCCTAATTTATTTTTTTTGGTCCCCCAAAGTTTCCCATGAGTCACTTTTTCTGCTTCCACTATCATTTTCATTCCTTCTGTTGGAGGCTTGAGGTCGTGCCAAATTGGCAATTAATCTCCCATTTCAATATGAATGTAATCTGTCTTCAGACCTCCTTTCTCGGTCATGAGGTCGGCACTCTCATTAAAAGACAAAAGAGCGAAAGAGTGGGCTGTGAAATCTTCCCCTACAGAGGTCACAGAGGTCAAAGGCAATGGCATCATACTGTACTATGGTGTTATTGAAGAAATTCCCTTATTGCTGAAGTTCTGCTTTCGCATGTTATCTTACTGTAGAAGTTGTCTGAGGATTTGTATTGAGGAAGTTCTGATAGTGTTGCGGCTCTAGTATTCAAGAGATATTTTGTTGTAGAAGCTCCGGTAATCTAGAAATTTTTCTCTTGAAGCTCTGATGTTGTAGGAGTTGTGCTATTGTTGAAGCTCTGATGTTGTAGGAGTTGTGCTATTGTTGAAGCTCTGATGTTGTGGGAGTTGTGCTATTATTGAATATCTGATGTTGTCGGTGCTATTGATGTGCTATTGTTGAAGGTCAGGTAATTATTTTATAGCTGGAATTCCACTGTTGTAGAAGATTGATATACAGTACTGTGCAAAAATCTTAGGCACCCTAGATTTTTTATATAATTTTTTTCTTAGATGTTTCATTTTTGTCTTCTGCATTAGTGTGTCAGTAGAAAAGAGCAAATTTTAGATTTCCAAACATTAATTTTCCAAAAAATGTATTGAACTATCTCCAGCGAAAAGAAGAACAAGGAGTTCTGCAACAGATGGTATGGCCTCCACAGAGCCCTGATCTCAACATCATCGAGGCTGTCTGGGATTACCTCTGTGAAAAGAACTGTGGCACGTTTTCCTAGATGCTTGGAACGACCTACCAGCTGATTTTCCTGTAAAACTGCACGACAGTGTATCTAAGAGAATTGATGCAGTTTTAAGGGTGGTCACACCAAATATCTATTTGATTTAATTTTGATTTTGCCGTTTACTGCTCTTTATAGTCAATTGTTTGATATTTAGCTATTTTTAATTTAATTATTTTTGAAAGCATCGTCACTTTATGCACGGTACAGTATGCTCCTTAGAACATTCAGCATTCAGGCAGTGGTGAAGCTCTGGAATGATTCTTCGTTTCCCTGTACGGGTTTAAATACAGTGCAGTGGACTGAACAGCGTATCATATGAATATCTACAGAACATGAAATCTGCACAGCAAAAATCGTGGTGTACATTTAACACCCTAGGGTGTTGATGAGTCCCTGTGTGCTCTGTTCTCTGTTCTTCATCCTCTTTTACCAGAGCTTAGTGTTTTGCAAACAATTATTTGTGACCAATTTGAATGACTGGAGAGGGGGAATAGAACAAAGATTAAAAAAAGATAAAATTTAAAGGTGGGTAGCTTAAATAAATATTATGAGTGAAGTTGATACATTGCAGTGTTCGGCACGACCCCCCCTGTACAGCCCCACAGGCCACATAAAACTAAAACATCAGATAACCAAGCTGCTTTTAACTTTAATATTAGGCGCCATCCGTCCCATGATTTATTTTGACGTTTATTTATTTACACCCAAACAAAGAAATTAAGGGCCAGATTTACTAAGGCCTTTAGCACACGCAAAACGAATAACACAACCAATGATTGGTGCAAAAGAAAGACCATGACCAATCATTGGTCATGTTATTGGTTTTGCGTGTGCGAAAAGGTCTCGCTCATAACCCAGAGGCTGTGGGTTCGATTCCCATCTGGGGGCGCTTCCGTTGTACCCTTGAGCAAAGGCACTAAACCTGCATGGCTTCAGTAAATATCCAGCTGTGTAAATGTAATGTGTTTACACTGTATAAAAGCACATCTGCTAAATGCCTAGATGTGAATGTGATTGGCTGAATCCAAAGAGAGGGATCAGATAGGAGCAGAATGCGTGTTTATACATAAAACACACACACACACACACACACACACACACACACACACACACACACACACACACACAAAGCGCTACTCTCTACAGAACAAGCCTTACAGTTCAACTTCACAGGACCTGTCAAGTTCTACAGTGCCAATACGAGCAGGAGCCCCATCCAGTCCTGGAGATTAACCTTACGCCACGGACGTTCCCTGCAATCCCCCTGAGAGACCGGAGAATTAAATTGCTTTGCTTAACTGGCTGAAGGAAGAGGGAAAATTCAATTAATTCAGTAGTAGATTAATTTATTCTGTACCATTGGTTGGTTTTTACTGGTACAATTCAGAATTGAGAAAGACCTGGTAGATTTTTTTTTTAGAGGGTTAATGGTTTCTACTGACATTAGCTATTTGGGCTGCGGGTTTGAGAATAAGTCTGCTGCTCAGTCTATTTCCATTCTAATAAAAACACAGTAACACTAGTCAAACTATTTGCCATAAAGCCTACATTACTCTGCCGTGAGAATGGAATAACACCTGTCACAACCAGCCAGGACAGCTTATTACTGCTTATGATGTGTCATAACACTATCATAATGTAATGCAGCAATCATTTTGTAACAGTCATTTTTTGTCATCCATTTTTTTGCTGCAAAAAAACTTGCTATAGCATTCGCGTGAGCCGTAACACCATGACATAGCTGGTTACGGCCGATATGTTATGACAGGCTTCAAGGCCATGTCATAGCATGACGTAGTATGATTCACTACACTAAATTTTGCCACCGTGCTTTTTTGATTTGAGGAGCAGTGATTCTTGTCAACTGTATAACTTACGCTTTTATGGAATCAAGACGCCAAGATCGCCTTACACAAGCGTGCATCGCTTCCATCAGATTAGAAAAACACAATCTGCTCCCTGTTTTCAACTCTGTAAGCACCTTTAGAATGTACCTAGTGTGGCAGTGTCTGAAAGAACACAATCATTACCATTACTGCGCACAGGTTTGTAAACCCACCAAGTGACTGTGATGTCACAAGAGGCAGGGGAGGGGCAAAAAGGCCTGCTCCTCCTCATTGGCTGTTGTGAGAGCTTCCTAAAACCCAGGACAGCAGTGGCATCACCCACAGGGCAGCACAGCTGAGGATCATGGGTAATTAGCCCAGGCTAATGTCAGGCTCTTTACAAAGAACCTCCTGCGTTTGGAGGCATTATTGCCTAGAGCTGTGGGATTGTGGGATTTCTTTTATTTGTTATTTTGGCAGTTATACTGTATGTGCTGTTTGCAATTAGTGGAGCCTAGACCTTTATTTTCTTTTGTCTTCATAATTTGTGACAGTAACAACTTTAGTGTTGCTATTTCTTGCTTTCCCGATTACAGGCTTGTTAGCCCCTATATACAGGGCAGTCTGTAATATTTGGACAGTGACACAATGCACATACGGGAAAATTGCAGACTCTCAGCTTTAATTTGAGGGTATTTACATCCCTATAGGATGAACCATGTAGGAATTACAGCCTCCAAACGTATTACATCCTCCGAACGTATAAAAAGGGCACACTGTATTTTAAAAAATGCACAATTGGCCTGTCTAACAGGTTTCCTTTGTACACTTCTTACCCGAACAGGGATGACCCCCCTGATACTCAGTCACAGTTGCACAGTCTGCACAATAAATTCTGCACGCCACCTTTCAATCGGCAAAGCGAAGGTGCATTTTTTGTCGTAAACTTCATGCTGCACAGCGTGTGAACGCATTGTCACAGCGCGAGAATTTATTAGCGCACGCGTTATCAGTGTAGGTAATTCATCCACAAGAAAAGACGTTATGCCATTTCTCTCCAGGCCATTTGTGTCAGAATTTCTCCCAGCACGCAGGCTTATAGATTTTGAGTTGTTTTCTAAACCTCTTCATTAGACGTTTAACATTTATTCATATATTGCTTTCTTTATTTATTGTTTTATTTGCCATCTTGCTTTGGTTAAATGTCATGTATTATTCTAATGGCATACATGGGCTACACAATCTGGAGTTAAGTACTGTTTACCTTAAGGCATTTAATTCAGATTTTTTTTATACTGCCCCTGGTGGACGACAATGTATTGCATCTCACAGTAACATAAACATTACACAACCTGCAAGGTGCTGTGTTCTTGTATGTTCCGTGCAGTGTGTGTAGAAGATTGCAAGTCAAAGATGGCCAACCATTACGTACGCAAACACGGACAGCGTGCAGCACACACCAACAAATTCCAACAATGACAGCAAGAGGTAACGTCAGAGTGAGAGAGATACAGAGTGCGTCCCAATATTCTTCACTCCCCACCTCCTTTCCTCCACTCCCCCACTACCACTCCTCTCCTACCCGGAAGTATGCAAAACTGTCTGAACATTTCAAGTACAAGTATTTACATATACAGTACACAATGTACCTGACATTGCGGTTTGCTTCGAGACATTGATTAATATGTAACCATTAATACTTAATTAAGATGTAATCAGCAACATTAGATTAAAACACAAAGATCCGTTTCCGAGAGAGAGTGAGTGAAAGAGAGAGATAGAGTGAGAGAGAGTGAGTGAAAGAGAGAGAGATAGAGTGAGAGAGAGTGAGTGAAAGAGTGAGAGACAGAGATAGAGGGAGAGAGAGAGACAGAGTGATAGAGAGAAAGAGAGTGAGTGAAAGAGAGAGAGAGAGAGTGAGTGAAAGAGTGGGAGACAGAGATAGAGGGAGAGAGTGAGACAGAGAGATAGAGAGCAGTCTGAGGGGCAGCTCGTGGGCCGGCGGACCAGTCACAGGCGTTGCCATGGCAACGGGGAGGTTGGGACGAACCAAAAAAACCTCTGGCTGATGCCAAGCTTCCAGAAAAAAAAAGAGAAAAAGAAAAAACCCAGCATGAGCATCCATTGAGCAAAAGTACCCTCTGTCTGATTCTCCCTGTGCTGAGCCAAAGCTGCAATGTACTAATGATTTAAACTGCAGAAACATTCAGCTCGTATCCGCCAATTCCAACTAAATCAAACACTTCACTGCTATTGAGCATTCAAATTTAGGCACTGTGCCTCCATGATAAAAGCCAATCATTTCTGCTCCTAGCCTCGGATACGGCCCTGGAATGCACAATTATTGATAATCATAAAACATATTTTTCAATGTGCCCGTCATCTAATTATAGTCACCTAATTATAACAAATTACAACATCCTATTTCATTCAAAAAATTAATTACATGCTATGTTTTTATTTTTCCACGGGAGTTGAAAAGACATTTTGTTTTCTCTTGCATGTTTCTCCTCCTGGTTCAGATTGTTTTTCTCAGCAGCTGGTGTCCTTGCCCACCCCTCACCCCCTCACCCCCTGCCCACTGCCGTGTTCTCTACACCCGTCCAGTGTGGTACATTTAATCCCCCATGACGACGGTCGGCAGGCTACAGGTCTCAAATGGTATTTCACCTTAAAATGCCCTCTGTGCTGATGTGTCTATGTTATGCATCTTCTGATGTGTGTGTGTGTGTGTGTGTGTGCGTGCGTGCGTGCGTGTGCACGTGTGCGCGTGTGTGTGGGGGGACATACTACAAGAATATGTGCACGCACTCACTCACTCACTCACTCACTCACTCACTCACTCACTCACTCACTCGAAAAAAATAAATTTCTTTATAATTCCACAGAAAAGCTGGGTTTCCTTGCTCCAATTCTGAGCAAATTCCACTTTCAATTCTCATTTTCACAGATTACAGGCACCGGCAAACAATACCCAAATATAGATGACATTTGGATCTGTCAAACAGCTTATCCGAGAGCCATTCAGGCAGATAAGGTGTAGTAATTGACTGACCGGTGGCAAATGGTGGATTGAACAGGGTAGACTGGGCAGGGGGGCAGGTGGGAGAAGATTAAACACAAAGATGGGAACTGTGACACTCAAAGAAAAGCTTTTGCTATGGGAAAACGTTCCTGATGAGCACACTGATGTGTATTCGGGAAAACGGGAATGAAAACTCCCGTGCTTCAGATATACAGTATGGAGATGATTTAAGTAGACATGGATCTCCCGTGCTTCAGATGTACAGTATGGAGATGATTGAGTAGACATGGATCTCCCGTGCTTCAGATGTACAGTATGGAGATGATTGAGTAGACATGGATCTCCCGTGCTTCAGATGTACAGTATGGAGATGATTGAGTAGACATGGATCTCCCGTGCATCAGATATACAGTATGGAGATGATTAAGTAGAGACATAGATCTCCCGCGCTTCAGATGTACAGTATGGAGATGATTGAGTAGACATGGATCTCCCGCGCTTCAGATGTACAGTATGGAGATGATTGAGTAGACATGGATCTCCCACGCTTCAGATATACAGTATGGAGATGATTAAGTAGACATCGATCTCCCGTGCTTCAGATGCACAGTATGGAGATGATTAAGTAGACATCGATCTCCCGTGCTTCAGATATACAGTATGGAGATGATTAAGTAGACATGGATCTCCCGCGCTTCAGATATACAGTATGGAGATGATTGAGTAGACATGGATCTCCCACGCTTCAGATATACAGTATGGAGATGACTGAGTAGACATGGATCTCCCGCGCTTGAGATATACAGTATGGAGATTATTAAGTAGACATGGATCTCCCGCGCTTCAGATATACAGTATGGAGATGACTGAGTAGACATGGATCTCCCGCGCTTCAGATATACAGTATGGAGATGACTGAGTAGACATGGATCTCCCACGCTTGAGATATACAGTATGGAGATGATTAAGTAGAGACACGGATCAAAGCTGCCGCCAGCCTGAGCCCTTTTTCAGACCGCTGTCCTGGGCTGGGCTCCTTTCCTATCAGAGACACTGAGGAAGTGCAGCAGTGATCTCAGCCATGTTTCCTTAGTGCAGAAACTCCCATTCACACAGACGGAGAGGCACTGAGGGGGAAAGAAATCACAGCTAAGATGTGTCAATGTGACAAAGATAAGTTTTACCCAGGGATACCGGAACCAAATAAATTAACAAAAAATGTACACAGGGAAACTGTTTCAACCCCCAGGCAGGTTAAACCTCTCTCTGTAGTCCTTCTCTTTAATGATATTACTTGGCCTCAACACAAACTAATTTCACATCTTTTTTGCTTTCTCTCTTGGGCTCCCTGAGATTTTCTGAAATATTAGACAAAGGCAGCCCTCTCAGTTCACCCCTCAGAATCCGGAAGACCGCAATCTGGAATTCTGAAGAACAACCAGGAAGACAACAATCCGGAATTCTGAAGAACAATCAGGAAGACAGCAATCCGGAATTCTGAAGAACAATCAGGAAGACAGCAATCCACTGTGCCCTATGCGCTGAACAACAGCAAGTGTATACGCCATGTGGCCCAAGCAGTTAACTTACAAATGCCAGAAAATAGTTTCAGGACCATGGACAGCGTGAAAGAAGCACATCCCTGTGCAGATCAGACATTTCATTTCATCCAATCAACATTTTTCTCTTAGCTTGATTTAGACTTAAATGGCAGTGCTGCTTACTCCACTGTAAGTCATTTTTTTTCTTTTTGTTCCTCTTTCAGCTTGGCTTTCCCTGAAATAAGCAACACTTTTATTTAATTTGTGTGTCAAATATAAGGACTATATAAACGAATATTGAATCCAGGCCATGTTACAGCTTAGCAGTGAATGATTTACCGTGCTTTATGTAAAATAAAACAATTAAGAAAACAATGTTTGGATTGTCACACATCCGCGGTGAGCGTGAATACAAATTACCCCCGTTAGCGTCAGCCTCTCCCAGCCTTTTGTCTGCCACGGAAGATGAGGTTTTTGGAACTTTCCATCAAAGGCGATCAAACACACTTATTTTTTTTCTCTCAAAGTACCACGGGGTGTGCACTTGATCATGTCACAAATGGGGCTGGTGTAGACGCCAGCTTTTGTTGTCACACATTAGTAAGGCACTCAATTTGTCTAATTAACTAATGATGGCCTTCATTCGAGTAGAATTAGCAGAATCAGGTGCTTTGGTGGCAGCGCTTGAGGCAAAGGCAAAAACCTGCACCCGCGCCAGCCTGGACACCCTCGGCCCTGCACCCGCGCCAGCCTGGACACCCTCGGCCCTGCACTCGCGCCAGCCTGGACACCCTCGGCCCTGCACCCGCGCCAGCCTGGACACCCTCGGCCCTGCACCCACGCCAGCCTGGACACCCTCGGCCCTGCACCCGCGCCGGCCTGGACACCCTCGGCCCTGCACCCGCGCCAGCCTGGACACCCTCGGCCCTGCACCCGCGCCAGCCTGGACACCCTCGGCCCTGCACCCGCGCCAGCCTGGACACCCTCGGCCCTGCACCCACGCCAGCCTGGACACCCTCGGCCCTGCACCCGCGCCAGCCTGGACACCCTCGGCCCTGCACCCGCGCCAGCCTGGACACCCTCGGCCCTGCACCCGCGCCAGCCTGGACACCCTCGGCCCTGCACCCGCGCCAGCCTGGACACCCTCGGCCCTGCACCCACGCCAGCCTTTCTCAGATAAGGTTGGACACCCTCGGCCCGGAGGGAGGGGGCGCATTTGGGAATGTGGGGTTCAGCACCAGGGACGGAGCTGAAGCAGTTCTCCCGAACAGATCGCTACGGTAACACGAACAACCCGGCTCATTCAAATGCAGCGTGTTTCTGTCCGCAGAACCCGCCGCATCGCTCTAGCCTGTCTCCCAGAGAACTGTAATGACCCGACTGTACCGATTGACGCCACGTAAAAGTAATCTCAGCAAGTCTGGGCGCTGGCGTCTTTTTAAGCGAATAAATAATACAATGCCGTGAACTTTTGCTATTAGATATCAGAGGTACAAGTAAATATGCAGAACTGACATCGAAGAGGGGCCTGGTGGGGATGGGAGGGGCCATATCTGAGGGTGTGTGTGGGGGGGGGTTATATATTTTTTCTGCCTCACTGTCAACAGAAGGTTAGAAAGAAAAATGTAAATCATGAGCCTGTTCTCCAGAGACATTCAGCGGTAAATCATCTTATCTCCCTACGCCAGGGCCCTGTCCCCCAGATCTCAGTAGGCCTCTCTCTTCTTCACTCTTTCTTTTCTCTACCTCTTTCTCTTTCCTCCCTCCCTCTCTCTCTCTCTCTACACTGTTTTTGATCATTTTCCAGCTAATTAAGGCTGCTGACAAACCCGGGATGGATCAATGCAAGCCGACGGGGAGAAGGGCAGCAGAGAGAGACGGGGAGAAGGGCAGCAGAGAGAGACGGGGAGAAGGGCAGCAGAGAGAGACGGGGAGAAGGGCAGCAGAGAGAGACGGGGAGAAGGGCAGCAGAGAGAGACGGGGAGAAGGGCAGCAGAGAGAGACGGGGAGAAGGGCAGCAGAGAGAGACGGGGAGAAGGGCAGCAGAGAGAGACGGGGAGAAGGGCAGCAGAGAGAGACGGGGAGAAGGGCAGCAGAGAGAGACGGGGAGAAGGGCAGCAGAGAGAGACGGGGAGAAGGGCAGCAGAGACGGGGAGAAGGGCAGCAGAGACGGGGAGAAGGGCAGCAGAGAGAGACGGGGAGAAGGGCGGCAGAGAGAGACGGGGAGAAGGGCGGCAGAGAGAGACGGGGAGAAGGGCAGCAGAGAGAGACGGGGAGAAGGGCAGCAGAGAGAGACGGGGAGAAGGGCAGCAGAGAGAGACGGGGAGAAGGGCAGCAGAGAGAGACGGGGAGAAGGGCAGCAGAGAGACGGGGAGAAGGGCAGCAGAGAGAGACGGGGAGAAGGGCAGCAGAGAGAGACGGGGAGAAGGGCGGCAGAGAGAGTCGGGGAGAAGGGCAGCAGAGAGAGTCGGGGAGAAGGGCAGCAGAGAGAGACGGGGAGAAGGGCAGCAGAGAGAGACGGGGAGAAGGGCAGCAGAGAGAGACGGGGAGAAGGGCAGCAGAGAGAGACGGGGAGAAGGGCAGCAGAGAGAGACGGGGAGAAGGGCAGCAGAGAGAGACGGGGAGAAGGGCAGCAGAGAGAGACGGGGAGAAGGGCAGCAGAGAGAGACGGGGAGAAGGGCAGCAGAGAGAGACGGGGAGAAGGGCAGCAGAGAGAGACGGGGAGAAGGGCAGCAGAGAGAGACGGGGAGAAGGGAAGCAGAGAGAGACGGGGAGAAGGGCAGCAGAGAGAGACGGGGAGAAGGGCAGCAGAGAGACGGGGAGAAGGGCAGCAGAGAGAGACGGGGAGAAGGGCAGCAGAGAGAGACGGGGAGAAGGGCGGCAGAGAGAGACGGGGAGAAGGGCAGCAGAGAGAGTCGGGGAGAAGGGCAGCAGAGAGAGTCGGGGAGAAGGGCGGCAGAGAGAGACGGGGAGAAGGGCAGCAGAGAGAGACGGGGAGAAGGGCAGCAGAGAGAGTCGGGGAGAAGGGCAGCAGAGAGAGACGGGGAGAAGGGCAGCAGAGAGAGACGGGGAGAAGGGCGGCAGAGAGAGACGGGGAGAAGGGCAGCAGAGAGAGACGGGGAGAAGGGCAGCAGAGAGAGACGGGGAGAAGGGCGGCAGAGAGAGACGGGGAGAAGGGCAGCAGAGAGAGTCGGGGAGAAGGGCGGCAGAGAGAGACGGGGAGAAGGGCAGCAGAGAGAGCCGGTGTGGCGTGGAGCAGCCTGCCTTCCCAGCTACACAACGACGGTTACAGACAGTTAGCGTAGAACAGGCATAATGATGCAAGAGAGCATCTTGGCTTGCTGAAGGAGGGCTTTAGCTGTGTTTACTGCCGATCTGCATTCCCATTAAGGAATTACCCTCTACATGGACGACCTCCTTCATTATCGCTGTTGCTAGGAAGGAGATGGGTTAATGTGCCTCTCGTGGGCCCGCTTGAAACCAGATCTGAATCAATAAACAATAGCAGCTGCAGCTAGCCTCAGCACACACACACCCACATGCACGCTCAAACACACACACACACACTCTCATACACACACAGCCACAAGCTCATACACACACACGCACACGTGCACATGCACCGCTCAAAAACACACACACGAACAGCCACAAGCTCATACACACACACTCATACACACACAGCCACAAGCTCATACACACACACACACTCATACACACAGCCACAAGCTCATACACACACACACACACAGCCAGCTGAGTTAATGGGTGGAAGAAACACGTGGCAGGACTTTTACTTTCTGACCCCTGACACCCTCTGCAGGAAAGACAGCTATTTAAAGGTATAACAGAATGTATAACAGAACAGAATAACATATGACAGGGGTGTGTACTGGTTAGTCCAAGAATAAACAAACTGTACACTCCTCATCCATCCAATGACAAAATGGCCTATCAGCACAGGGAATTATGGGGTATTCAGAAACAGTCAACAAGCCTTTCAATATCCAGCATGGACCACCGTTTCTTTCACACTCCTATTCTGTCTCAGTAGTCAAGCTGCTGTGTGTGTATTTCCCAGGATTTAAATGCTTCCGGGGTGGAAAAAAAAGACTAAATTCCAGAAAAACAGACCAGAGGGTCAGAAGGTGACACACATAGGCGACAGGGGACGGAGACAGCTTGAGAACACTCTTATTTTTCCTCCGTCAGAAAAAAAAAAATCAGCTTTCGAGTCTAATTTGTTGGTATAAAATAAAAAAACAAAGCAAAGTTGTACCTGAGAGAACAAACATTTCCAAACAAAGGTTCTGTTACCCCTGAATCCCCCCCCCCCCCCCCCAAAAAGAGAAAACAACTGCCCAATAAAATAACTGCACATGAAACTATGATTCCACTGTCTGCAGTGTGGATCTAATATTAATGCCATAACTCTGCCACCTGGCTGTATGACACACATACCTAATGGCGTTTTTGAGCCAGTGTTTTAATAAACAAGTATCAAAAAGAATATAATTATGTTTCACCCACTTGTCAAGCACAATTTCAGCGGCCCTCTTGAGCCCAACATACAGAATGAGGATTTAATGGGATCCACAAAGTTGGAATTATTATTTGTTTTTGTTGCTGTTTTTTTCTCTGTAACATATGTAACATTAATAATATCCAGCCAAGCAAAAAATAAATTAGATGTGTATTTTATTTTTCCTAGAATTGTGAGTCAAAACCATGAGCAATGGCACCCACTCAGTTTCACCTGAGAGTCCACGGACGGCTCATTTAGCAAATGCTAATGCGCGTGCCTTGGCAGTTTACTGTAACAATTTACAGCGTGTTTTCCCTTCTCAACAGCAACTTTGAGTGCACTAGAAACCTGCTGACGGACTACAAAAACTTACTCACTGAATTTATTGACGGGAAAAAAAACATGAACCGTAGTCTACTGTACATTATATAAACTCGTAAACTCAGAGCCACGACGTGTTGTTTTGGCTCGGCTGAGCACGTGGAAACACGTGAAAATGATAAATGAAACTGAACGCGCGCACGTTTGATTCTTCACCTTCGTGCTGCAGAGTCAGACCGCTGAGAAAGCCGGTCTCGCGGTACCAGTCTAGATAAAGGCATCGCGCCGTGACGCTAGGAAACACGCGGTAATGGCGGAATGCACCGCCGGGTCATTAGGCTGATTGACTCGGTCTGGTAACGGCCTTGTGGACCTCATTACCATTCCCTCTTCTACAGCTGTTTCCACATTGCCGCCAGAGAAAAGATCTCTCTCTTTATCGCTCTCCCTCCCCCCCTCTCTTTCTCTCTTTCTCTCTTCAAATGGCTTTATTGGCATGAATGGAAATTAAGCATTGACACCAAAGCTTGACAGTATACAATACATATTTATAGAAAAATATTTTTCTAATTTAGCTACTTTCTCTCTGTCAGCTTCTAATTCAACCCTGATGCATCTCGCCACCACCGCTGTCTCAAACACAAACACTTTCAAGCTGCTGGCTTAGTGAAGCGGGTGGGGTAGGGGCCCTGTAAATATAAAAAATAAAGCACTACGGATGTGTTGAGCCGGTACACACACATACAGTCATAGATGAGTTTGTGTTCCCCCGAGGCTCAGTTGAGAGACACTGTAACTGCCGCCCTGGTTAGAGAGACATTGACCAGCTGTGTGTTTTCAAAACGGCCCCGTTATAAAACACTGCTTTCTCCTGGAATGCCACTCTCAACTGACAGCGGACACAACGTCGGACCAAATTAAGCTCTCTGGCTGGTGAGAACCTTAAATCAACCACTGCTTGCCTTGTCACAACCAACATAACAAAACATAATTGGTAATAGGAATGCATTTCTAAAAATATGCTTAATTTGTCTTCCATGCAATTAGTATACCAGTCATTGCCACTCTGACAAATCTGCATGTATTTGCCCGAATATGGTGTCTGAATTGCATATTTCATTGGTATATAATCTGCGTGCACGCCGTGCAGGTACATAAATTAAAGTTGCAATATCCTAGATGTAAGACATGATGCATGGTATGGCATATCTTATAGAGCTCACAATTTATTTTTCATATTTCGAGGTGCTCGAATAATTTCTTTCCGTCTGCATTGCATTGTCAGTGTCCAATTTAAGATACAATCATTTGAATCTGAAATTAAATAAAAGATTTAAGAGATGTGGAAGCCGGCACACACTTTTATATTTAAACCATCGGTAATAAAGCTGGGTTAAGCCTGCAGTGTAAGCACCTGCCTCATTGGAGCCCTCCTGTGGACAACGTGAGCACAAGCATACTGCAGGTGATGATATTAAAGAAAAATTTCAACATCTGTCCTTTTCGGCTCTCATCTTTTCTATGCTTTCTCTTCCTTCCTTCCTTTCCTTTTCTGTTTCTTCACCCCTCCCATCCCTTAACAAAAAAAAAGTATCTTAAACTGAGGAATACCCTGAGTCATCATTCCGGAAAAAAAACTGTGACAGGATTCAGCTAATGCCTTTGATGGAACACAAACAATACCGAGCTCTGCATGTGAACCTTTGCAGGCGTCCTGCTGGCATTGCACATTTTCCATCACAAATGTTACATTTTTAGCACCTTTATTTGATTTAAGGGTTTTATTAAGAAGGCTATACCAGACGCATATTCACTATACATTGATTTAACATTGCCTTTACAATAAAATCTTCACTGAAATTTCAGAATAAATATATGCACATTGTCTTCCAAATCTTTGTGAGAGAAACATTAAAAGCGCTTCCTACAAAGCCATTTTGTAATGATTTCCGGGAGATTTATTTTTCTCTTTTTTCCTTTTTTTTAATTTTTTTAAAAAGAAAGCAGTGACCCCATTGAAAGTCATTTGTATTCAAAAATGTTGATCGGCAAGGTCAGAGCGATGAGAACTTTTTATTTTATTTGTTTTTGTTTTTGTCTGTGATGTGTTAAATCAAGGCAGGATGATGAACAGCTTTGCAGTCCTTGCAGTATCTCCCGCGGTATGTCTGTCTCGACGCCCAGCGCTAACAAGCGCTAACAAGCATGCATGAAACTGCAACGCGATGGACTGTGACCGGGCGCCCCTCCTAATGAGGGGGTGGAGGAGGAGGTGGGGGGGGGGGGGCGGGGGTAGGCGTTCACTAACTGTGCGTAAGATATTGGGACACATCCTGGTCCTCGCCCCGTCTCTCAGCACAGCCAAAATTCACCACCTGTCCTCTTCCCATTCCGGGCCTCACTTGTTTACGTTCAAATGGCTCCTGAATAAACAAATCTGCTCTGTACAAAAATAAGTATTGATTGAACATTGCTGGCTACTCTGTAGAAGGCACTTTATTAATATCTGAGCATGGACCTCCTTCCAAAGTAACTCAGTGGGCTGTGGGTGGGTGTGGGGTGGGGGGTGGGGGGGGGGAGGGAGTGGACATTTTAAATACACTTTTAAAAAAAAAATCATTTATCGTGCTGCCCCTTTCTTTGTTCTGTGGTTTTTTTTAAAGTTTTTTTTGGAAGGTAGGGGGGACTAGGGGGGGTGGGTGGGGTTATTTTTGTGTGGTCAGAATCGGTAAGATTTCTCCAGGACTTCGAGGTAATCCGGCTTGGTTTGAAGCTGCGCCCTTAACTCAAGGTACTCACTTTGGGCTTGGTCTGAAAATCCTTTCCCCGCCCCCGGCCCCGCCCCCAGCCCCGCCTCCGGCACAAACAGGATCGTCTGCTGCTTTAGCCTGCCGCCCTGCTGCGCGTCGGAGTAGTGCGCCCCCTGGAGATGAGGGTGCACAATGTGCAGGTCCTTTAATCTGGGGACGGTGTACAGGCTCTCCACGTACCCCAAGGTCGGGGTGGGGCCCTGGCTGTCAATCACGGTGGGGCAGAGCAACCCGTTTTCGTGAAAGCCCACCAACTCCCCACCGGGACTGATGGCCACGATGGTGTTGAGCTGGGAGTTGGAAACCGCCATGGTCCACTCCTTCTCCTTCTCCCGCAGCGTTCGATAGCTGCTACTGCCGCCGCTCTCTTTAGGCTCCGAGAACTGCTTTTGCTGCTGCTGCTCCTGCTGCGTTTGCTGCTCCATGTCCGCCTCGCGCACCTTGTAGATGGGGTTGCTGCACATGTGCGCGACGGGGTGAGGCACGTAGTCGTAGACGTGACCCGGGGGTTTCTCTGGGGAACCTTCCAGGGGCTCCCTGCCGGCCCCTTCGAATATCCCGCACTCCATGTGGATGCCCTCCAGCTCCGCCTCCCCCCGCTTCCTGAAGGGAAGCTTCTCACGCCTCTTCAGCACGTGGGCAAAGAGCGCGGGCCGCCGCGAAGACCGCCGACACCACCAGGACCAGGAGGCTGAGGATGAGGACGGAGAGCGGGATCACACCCCTGGTCGGGGCGAACCCCGACGACCCGGCGTTGCCGGGGGAGATGACACCGTCCGGGGGGGCGGGCGCGGCGGCGTTGTCAGAGGGCGGGGCCGAGCGCTTGAGCTCGGGGCAGAGCAGCGCCATGTCCAAAGAGCGCAGGTCCTTCCCCGTGGCGACCTCTGGGGTCCTGCACACCACCTCCCCCACCACTATGACGGAGCTCAGCTTCTCCAGCCACTGCTTGAGCGGGACAATTTCGCAGGAGCAGTCCCAGGGGTTCTGGTGCAGGTCGATCTGGACCACGGCCTGCAGGTGCTCCAGAACCCCGCTGACAGGCAGGTGGAGGAAGTAGTTGTTACGCAGGTTGAGTCGGGCCAGCGAGGTCCCCGAAAACGCCCCCACAGGCAAGGTGCGCAAGAGGTTGTTGTTGAGGAAGACGAGCTGCAAGACGGGCATGAGGCCGAAGGTGGCCGGCTGGATCTCCCGGATCACGTTGTACTCAAAGTAGAGGTACCGCAGGCTCTGCAGCCCCCGGAACATCCCCGGCGTCAGCCTCTCGATGTCGTTGCCGTTCAGGTAGAGGCTCCTCAGGTTGGGCAGGTTGATGAACGCCCCCTCCTGGACGTAGGATATCCGGTTGCTGCCCAGGTGCAGCAGGTCCAGGCTGGAGAAGTTCCAGAAGTCGGAGCGGTAGATCTTCTGGATCAGGTTGCCGCTCAGGTAGAGCTTCTTGGCGTTGAGCGGCCTGGGAAGGAGCTCGGATATATTGCGCAAGGCCTTCTCCTTGCAGTTGACGGTCAGCCCCAGGTCGTTGATGTGCAGGCTGCAGGCACACTCCGTCGGGCAGATGATGGGTATGGGGGGCCTGGTCTGGTACCCGGCGATGGGTGGCTGGTTGGGGCCTGGGTAGGCGCTACGGGGCGTGGGCGAAGCCTTCGGCGGCCGTGACCTCCTGGTGGGCTTGAGGTGGCGCTCCTTGTTCTCCACCGAAGAGGCGGTGTTGTGGTTGGAGGACAGCATGGAAGAAGGCTTGGTAGGCCACGTCCTCTCCTTGCCGGAGGAAAGCCGGGGGATGCCGAGGCTGGCCTCCACCTCCTCCTCGGACAGCTGCGGGCAGAGCTCGGCCCGGCTGATCTCCCGCAGGTCCTTGCCGTGCAGGTGGAAGGGGTACTCACAGGTGATCTCGCCCACCAGAGCCGTGTAGGGCACGCGCTCCAGCCAGGCCTTGAGCTGCACGATGTCGCACACGCAGTTCCACGGGTTCTCCTCCAGCTGGATCTCCATCAGGCTGCGGCCCATGTACTCCAGCGTCCCCCTGTACCCCAGCATCCTCAGCCGGTTCCCCCGCAGGTCCAGGTGCGTCAGGGACACCGACCTGAACAGGAGGTTGGGCAGCGCCGGGATCAGGTTGTCGTTGAGGATCAGCACCCTGAGCTTGTGCAGGTTACGGAAGGCCCCGCTCTCGATCCTCTTGATGACGTTGTAGTCGGCCTGCAGGTACTCCAGGCTCTCCAGCCCGGAGAAGGTGTCGTTCCGGAACACCTCCAGCTTGTTCTCGTGCAGGTAGAGCCTCTTCAAGAGGCTCAGCCCGTTGAATGCGCCCACCTGGACGTCCAGCAGCGCGTTGTTCCCCAGGTTGATGGCCACCGCGCTGTTGAGGTGCAGGAAGTTGTTGAAGTAGAGCTTACGCATGGAGTTCCTCTGTAGGTAGAGCTTAAAGGGCCGGGTCCAGGACTGGGAGACCTGGCTGACGTTGGTGAAGCCTCGGCCGTCGCAGTGGATGTGAAACAGGCTCTCTTTGACCTCGCAGTAGCAGGGCTCGAAGCACGGCTCGTCTACCTCCTCCGAGTCCTCCAGCAAGGGAATTGGCGTAGTCCATCCTAAAGCTATTGTGCTTAAGAGAGTTACCCACAGCATCCTTATTCCAAGGTCTGATGAAGTTACAGCCCAGGGCTACTTCACAGCACTGGAAAAAAAATACAAAAACAGAAAGCAAATGACAACATCCATATTAATCACTTCTGGCCTCGGGATCAATCAAAACAGGGCATTATTTGCCATGTGGAATGTGTTTAACTCAATATGCTGGGTAAACAAGACCAGGAACAGCAGACACGACAAAATTAAATAAAAATACAGGAGGAAAATGGGATTTTAAAAGCCCCTAACAACCACAAGTGATAATAGCCATCCTAAAACATACAAAACATTATTTCCAATGGATTGGAGTTTTTTTTGTTTGTTTTTTTTGGGGGGGCGGGGGGTTGTCATCTGTATATACAAATGTATACACATATATTTTTCTCATAACGAATCTGACCACACACATGCTAGAAATTAATGATGGTGTACGTTTCTGGAGATTCGTCATTTCTCACCCTCCATCACCCCCCCACCCACCCCCTTTTCTTGCCAAAACAGGGGGTTGATGCATCAGATTAACCCCCAAAACATTTGCAAAGAACATTAAGGACATTCGGTCGCAATTATGCAGCGATTTTTAAAGCAGCAGCTTTTTTTTTGAGGGTGGGGTGCAATTACTTACTGTATTTAATCATATAATTATCTACTGGCGTTAAATCGTATCGATTATTTTGGATTTTGCGGATGCTGCTACAAGTAGCTTCACCAGTGATGATACGGCAAGGCTCATTGACTTTCCTGTGAGATGTTTATTCTTGTAGGTTAATACACGTAATTAGCATAAGTCGCAACAGCAGCTAGGCTACATGCGCAGACCCGTTCAGAGAAAGTCAAGAGCATAAGGATTCCGAGTCCGATAGCGGAGAATGATTAATCGTTGAACCCTTGCACCAATTATGAGAATAGAACAAACTGCTTCTCGGTAGGCTATATTTGAAGTGATATTATACATCTCATAAATGTAATAGTTGATAAAAGACAATATTTGCACACAGTACCGTGTAAAGGGATCTGATTATATTTGTATTGAATTAAACGGATTACACACTGCAATGAATAGTGCATTTCATTCCACAGCCCTACCGCAAGCCCAATATCGCCTACTGCGGAAATCCACGCCACCTTCTGCAACCCGTATATGTCATTGTATTAATCGATTCGTCGTACACCTACTTGTTTTTTATTGTGGTCCAACTTCACATAGCTTCCCGGAGAGGACAGACAGGCGGTCCGGGGTGACTTCAGACTGCTGCCCGTGCAGGCGAAGGAATGCAAACGGATCTGAGAAGCAAAGCCAGTGGAAGAAGGAGGCATTCGCATTCAAACAGGAGAACGCGATGTGCAAGGGGGGAAAAAAACATCCAAAGGAAAAAATACGTATGGGTATATCTGTTGAAGAAATAAAATCTTAGGAAGCCAGAAAACAAAAAGCTCGAATTATTCGAATAGAAATTCTTGTTTTTAATTGTGCTGTCGCGTGCAAATCACATTCCTCTATTAGATTTGACGGCATCAGACTACGAAAACAAAATACATTAATTAATAAAATAATGAAGTAGAAATCAGCTGCATTATTGTGCAATCCGTGTCAGTTTTCACTTTGGTCAGTATTCATTTTTTCCTCCTCCAGCATTTTAAATCCGTTGCGATTCGAAACAGCCCAGAATTAATTCGCGCGACTCACCTTCTGCAGAGGAATTTCAGAACGACCGAAAAACAGTAGTTTAGAAATTGTTGGATATCTCTCAGTGTTTCTCCCTGAGCCGTGCTCTTCCCCTCTCTTCTCCCGCTGTGGTTGAAGGAAAAAGGAGCACTGACGACGTGAGAAGAATGCAGGGTCGTTTTTTTGTCTATAGGTTTGCTTAGAATGCAGGTCCGTTCCTTCGATGCACGCTCAACCACGTAACCGGGCAAAGCTGCGCCTCAGAGCGCCGACGCCGTCTTTTTTCAGCGCACCCGTTAGCAAGCATATCGCTTAGATGCAGAAACATAACGAAGAGAGCGGTTTCCTCCCTCCCGGAAAGGTTTTTTTTAGACGTCATAGAAGTGAGCTTGAAGAAAAAGGAAGAGAAACTGATGCAGGAAGGAGGGAGGGAGGGAGGGCGCAAATTGGAGGAGCAACTTGTGATGGTGGTGCTGAAGCAAGGATTGCACATCAGCGCGCTTGGTACCGCATCGGGTGCGCGCGTCAGAGCGCTCCCTCGTCTTGCATAATGGGGCGAGGGGGTGTCTGGAGAGTGTGTCCGGGATGATCAGAGTATCTCGCCTGCTCATGCGACATACCTGTAGCTCGTGTTCAGCGAGGGACAATGAAACTGCTCGACAGTTCGACTCGGAAACCAAGATTTCGGATACTACATGCATGTAAAGTATTAGTGTATACTTTCATAAGAAACGTGTTTCATTATATTTTGTTCTACAAAGCGGGGGTTTATTTCTGAACGGTATTATGTCAGTAATGCGCGAACTTGATTGGCGTGGCGATTTGTTTCCTGCTCGATATGCAGTCTGTGCACTCCCGTTTCTTATGGGGAAAATATCCATTCTTTCAGATATTTAGTTTTTGTGTCTCACCATAATATTCCATCTGTTTGCAGCACGAGCTGAGGACACCAGGGGTGCAGTCCCCTGTTCTCGAGCTTTCCGGAATCTGGCCGGCGTAGATTTGGGGGTAAATCACCGCTGCAGTTTTTTGCTGGTTAATAACTTCGTCAGAAAAATGTCGCGTAGAATGTTTACCGATTTTGAGAAATTACGTTTTAAAGACAGTTGGGTCTTTTTTAATTAGGCACAATTGCCTTTAAATTGGACGGGATTGTCATTTGATGGTAAAAAATCTGCAATTATTATGCGCAATAGTAGGCCTAAAAGCTTTGTATGTGTGTGTTTTTGGATATAATGTAATTATGGAATTAATAATATATATTTTTTGTTTTAAAAAGAAAAAGGAGATTGCCTCCCACCTTACCTCTTCTTTGAAATCTTACTTCAATTGTTCTCGTACTTTTTTTCTTATAAATAATATTGATCAATGTTTTTATAAAGATATGAATGTGTTTGATTTTGTTGATTAAATAGTGTTTAACTCGAGTGGGACGCAGCTGTACTCAAGAGGAATAAAACAAGTTACAAACCGATTAATATGAGCGCGTGTGTGGCCTACTGTTTTCTTTAAAATTTGTTTTTCGTTCGAGTGTGTTTGTGTGCGTGCGTGCGTGCGCGCGCGCCTGTGTGTGTGTGTGTGAAGGTGGCGCGCACGCGCGTGTACAAACCTGTACAGTAATATACCAATTACGGATCGTTTTTCCTTGGTAGCTACTTGCTATCAGTTCACTTCCCGTTCTGGCTCGTCACATCCCAGTTCATTCCCCCACTGCAGCTGATTAGGCTGTTGAGGCGATTGATGGAATAAATCGGTAAACTCTCATCTTACAGGGCTGGTGCTCTCTGAAACTTAAAGCGTATGGACTACGTCCGGAGAATGTGCCTACTTCCTGAACGCAGAAGATCACTATCCACGAAGACAACAGCGATAACAATCTACTGTAAAGTTTATTATATTTTAAGCGTTCCCCAATATTTTCATGTAAAAACAGTGCTCATTAGTCCAGCACTCTCACTGCTTGTTAGCCCGGACAGCCCATCGGCTTGCAAACTTCACCAAAGTAATTCCTGACCTAGTTTCTCACACTTCAGTAAAGTTCACTTGCAAGTCGACGCATCGCCATTATTATGAATAATTAACAAGCTGTTTATGTGCAATATAGGAGCACGGCACTTGGAAATAATCTCATATCCATGAACATTATGTAGCTTTGCAATGCTGACATATCTGTAGAGATAAGGTTATATAGGTTACTGCAAAGTTAGATGGATGTCAATTATACAGTATATCATGCATCATCACTGCCTGATCTATACTGTAGAAAAACTGTGGCAGCGGTGAACTGGACTTATGGCCTAGAGGTTGCAGGTTCGATTCCAAGATGTGATACTGCCGTTCTACCCTTGAGCAAGGCGCTCAACCTGAATTGCTTCAGTGAAATATCCAGTAAAATAAATTAGTAGCCTGCTATGTAAAAATTAGAAAGTTTGGTACCACCTTACACATGTTCTGGGAACGCCGGATAATTTTCAAATGTTGTAGGAAAGATCTCTGGAATTATTGGGATTTCAGTGCCCCTGTCGCCCTCACTCTGTCTTTTAAATGATGACAAAAGCTTGCACTTATCTGTTCGTAACCATAGACTCCTGTTGGCAGCGTTGACTGCAGCTACGAAGACCATCCTTCACCTTCGGGCATGGTTTTCTCAAGATACTTCATCAAATATAAACACCTGGTTGTCATACCTCCAAACCATTGCGACCTTTGAAAGATCCTCTGCAAGATTACACGGAGCTTCTTTGAAGACAGTTAAGTTATGGACCAAAATTATCGGATCCATTCGAGAGCTGCTAGTGTAACAATTTATTTATGGCTTTGTGTATGTGTAGGTTATGATTTTGAGTGCTTTTGCTTTTGTTTATATATGTATGTAATATGTATGTATGCATGTATTGACTGAAGTTGCACTGCATTCCCAGTCTTGGTGTTCCCTTTGTATTTTTGTATTGCCTTTTTTTGTTTTGCAATAAAATATTGTTCACAAAAAAAATTAGAAAGTTGAGTAACTTGTTAAAAATATAAGTGTAAATTAATCTTCGAGATATGTGAAAATACAATGCATATATAACAAAATCCTTCCCCTACTGGCAGTTTCACGCCTGCCAAATTACTTTAAATAATTGCACCAACATTCATTCCAAAACTATTATTGCCTGCATGAGGTTTTTTGGGGGCGGAATGTTGAACCTTGCAGCTGTTAGCAGTAATAATTAGACCATGCAAACGTCTGTGTTACACTGCGTTGTCAAAAAAGGTAAATTAATATTTTATGTCTGTAAGGGAATTCAGTAGGATGGAAATATATATGGCTTATGACTACACATGTAGTTAGCTCACTAGCTAAGTAGCACATTTAAGTCACATGCATTTAACTGGACCCAGACAAACTAAATTCAATTTTAAAACAAGCTTGGCTTGCTATAGCTGGTGAGCTAATATAGCTAAAATAATTAGCTGCTACATGGATCTTATTTTGATATGGCAAGATGTAGGTGTCCGGTGGTTTTTAAAAGGGCTAAAAAACACAACCTATCTTGTTAGCTGGCTAGTCAGGCAGGATGAGTTGTGTGTGTGTGTGTGTGGACACCCTCGGCAGTGTTGACGTTAGCCTGGGAAGAGCAGTCACACACCCCTGTCAGACACAACCTCTGTAGTACCTTCCCTCTTTCAATCACACAACGCTAGAAACGCTTTTGACGTTTAACCATCACAGCCTTACTGCAGGAAAGCCATGGAGCAAGATGGGCCTTCTACAGCCTGCTGGCTTAACTTGGTGTCTATGGAAACAGTGGAAGGTCTACTGAAGAGCCCCTAGTTTTGTATATTTCCCTGCAAGAATGAAAGGAGGCATTTCTTCGCTGCTCTTTCCACGGCAAAGACATTTGTTATATGTGATATCCTAGCATACGTGGCACAGCTGAGATAATTACGATCGCTGCAGGCCAGTCAGTTGAGGTCACTGGAGGTAATTCCAGAACAGCCGTCTCCCCATGAAATACTCAGAACGCGCCGTCAGTCTGGTGCAACCGTGTGCATGTTTGTTTTCAATTCCACGTGGTTGTGGCTTGCAAAGGAGGCGCTGTTCACATAACCATCTGTTTTCACACATACAGTATTTTCCAAGAAGAAGAGTTATTGCCTAAAACCAGCAGATCTTGCAGTCCGTTTGCATGCGTGCGCTTTGAGTCAGAGTGTGTGTTCGAGTCTGTGTGTGTGCGTGTGTGCGTGCGCGTGTGTATGTGCGTGTGTGACGTGCGTGTGTGTGTGTGGTGTGTGTGTGTGTGTGTCTGAGTGTAGGACCCCAGGTTGCTCAGTAGAGTGTAGCAGCTCTGTTACATGGCCTCAGGTTTCAGCAGGTGTGTGTATAAGTGTGTGTTATAAGTGCCTGCTTGCAAAGTAATGAGTTAATGTGTTTGCGTGTGTAGCTTGTCAGGAGGTTTGTGAGCCAGATTTCAGGAAGCTTTATGTCTAAAGAACAGCCTTCCTGTGATGTCTTTTTAAAGTGAAATAACAAATATTTTCTGTTAGTCTCTGAGTCTTCCCATCAGCCCCTGTTTCTCTGTGATTCTAGCCGCTCACTTTCACACCGAACTCACTTGGAATTAATTCACATCCTGGCGCGTCTTAAAATGAAAGTACAGTAGCTTCTGTTCTACCAGTGCCTGAGAGACCCGATGTGGAATAAACAGCAATATTTGTAGGCCCTTTTAGCATTTAGCAGAGTTTGAACGTCTTCATATCTTGCCTGAACCAGAGGAGTCAAAAGTAAAGTCACTTTCATTGGACTTCCTCAGTTTTGGGGTACTTTTTGGGCCGTGTTTTCTGCCGTAACAGAGTCAAGTTTTTGTGTGTGTGTGTGTGTGTGTGTGTGTGTTTGGTCCGCTTTGAGACCACCCGTCAGCTGTGCTCACAGTGTGACACTTTCAATTCGCACCCTGGTGCGCTTACATCACTACCAGAGGTCCCGTGTGTTCTGAAGCTCCAAATTAACCTTAAATCCACACCTGGACATGAAACAGTCAAACCAGGTATAAAAAATCCCCTCTGTTATCGTTTGCGAGGTTGTGGTGAGAAACATCGTCATAGCAACATTTTTACAACGTGTTGCTTCTTCTACCAGCCTCAAACCAGCTTCAGCTACGATGTAAACGGGTCCAGGTCACACACATTTTTTATTTCTTTCCCCCACGTAGGCGTGTTTCACGTAGGCGTTTGTGACCAGAAAAAAATAAATAATAATAATCTGAACGCGCATGAACGTTTTCACAACTTTCCCACGATCAAAATGACGTTTTATAAACGTTTGGCCAGCTGGGGAGCAGCGGTAGAGGGTTGAATAGAAGCTGCAGTCCCACTTAATGAGGCAAGCCATGGGACCTGGGGGCGGGACCTGGGGGGGAGAGACGCATTCCCATTGGAGGGGAGTCCAGGGAAATTAAAAGCCAAGCTTCCACCGGTGAAAGGAATAAAATCTCCATTACTTTAAAGCAAATTCCCCCTCATTCCTACGGCCTCTGCTCTCAGTGTGCCCAAGGGGAACAGAGCAGGACGTCTCTGTGCAAGGGGTATGGGGGTACATCAACACTTACACCCCCAGAGAGTCAAAGTTTAGCAAGAAAAACCCGCACACAACTTTGCAAGTTAAAGGGGCTTAAATTAGCTTCTAAAAACTACTTTAAAAAAAAGAGAGCACGTATTCCACATCTTACCTTGGTGGTTAGATGCTGCAAAATCAATGAAAATATTTGTGAGATGTACATCTGATTTTATATAAAATCGTACATAACATATTGGACAAACATAAAATGTTTTCACAAATTCAAAAAGCTCTGGACAGACTAACACTGACTCACAAATTCTTTATTGAAAAATCTACCATTTTCTTGTGCAAATGATGAGCTCAAAATATTGCCAAGGACAGCATGTAGGGCCCATCCAAATCAGTACGTGGGGCCGATCCAAACCGACATGTGGGTCCCATCCAAATCAATGTGTGGGGGACCCATCCAAATCAATGGGTGGGTCCCATCTAAATCAACATGTGGGTCCCATTCAAATCAATGTGTGGGTCCCATACAAATAAGTGTGTGGGGGCCATCCAAATCAATGAGTGGGGCCCATCCAAATTATATGTGTTTTGTGCGTGACAGGTAAAGATTGTTTTTAGCTGTCAGGGTTCATTTTCTTAACTAATCTAATGGTAATATGGCTTAACAGTATTTACTGATCACTTATCTGGTAACTGAATATGACTGATTTTAATGTTTCAGTATCTCTGAAGCTTGCTCGAACTCTCCTGAACTTTAGGGAAATTTCTGCACAGAACTAGATCAGTCCATAAAAAATGTACATACGGAAGAACCGATCCATATCTGGATCTTTTTTTCCAGTTTTGGGAGATGGTTATAACTCACTGGTATATTTAGATAGACCATCTGCTTCAGCGGGGAACCAAATGCGTCACCTCACCGGTGTGGACCGAAGAGGAGTCTGCCGGAGTTCTGCTTTTGGTGGAGCCGCCATCTTACAATAGGGTTTTACTATCCTGGGGGGGGTCTGAATCTTTTTTTATAATGATGTGTGTGGGTCTTTAAATGCACGAATAAGGTGTACGGTATATGTGTGTAAAGAATGTAGGAGAGTCAATAGTGGGAAATATGCCGACTCTGTACAGATGAAGGCCTGGACATCGTCCCAATTTGTGATGCATTGGAATAAAACTTTTTTTTTTGTTTTTTAACCTCCTCAACTATCAAAGAGCCAAAAGTGCATCTATGGCAGGTCACGATAGACCCGCAGGGCCACCAGCTGAATAGCACTGCCCTAGAACATCCAGGCCAAGATCCCAGTCCCGTTTCACAAAGTGTGCTCTGAAAGGCGCCCTCCATAACTGCATCGATTTTATGCACGTATTTATTTATTTATTTCCATGCATAGATTGCAGATAATGGCCATGATATCTGATATGGGTTTGAGTATAAAAGCTTTTGCTGAAGATCTCCATCTAAGCGGAAAGGTCCCGGTAATATATCACAAGCGGATTTGCGCGCTGGTTGATGGTAACTGCGGTAATTGTGTGGTGTAAAATGGAATGGGATGGGGGTATATACACCAGCGTATGAATAAGTTACATTTTCTGGAGCGTTTTAGCAAAAGCAGTTCAGGGTCTCTGTACCCTGTGTTTAAAGCAATGGCGTTTAGACTTCAAAATAAAGCTTTTCATCCAAGGTTCGATACTGAAAATGGCGTTTTAGAAAATATCTATGTCCAAGTGTATAATTGTATAAAGCTTTTGTGTATGTGTGTGTGTGTGTGTGTGTGTGTGTGTGTGCGTCCGTGTGTGTGAGTGTGTGTGTGCGTGTATGTGTGTGAGTGTGTGTGTGCGTGTATGTGTGTGAGTGTGTGTGTGTGTGTGTGCGTGTGTGTGTGAGTGTATGTGTGCGTGTATGTGTGTGAGTGTGTGTGTGCGTGTATGTGTGTGAGTTGGTTTTGAAGTGGGTGAGGGAATCCTGCCCTATGAATAATTTGCCAATTTCATGTACACATTTTCTTTTTGTCTCTTCTATTTTATTTTATAGGAAAAGCCGTTGCCATATGTTAGATATGTAAAATATGCTACAACATTCTTCTGAAAATTGCTTAGATGAAAGTAGCATTTTGTCATGGTGTGGGGCACGTGGTTTCATACTGTGTACAACTGACGTGGCTTGTTTTGTGACGAGTCTCCTCGTTTACTTTGTTAATTAGCATTTAATTGAAGTTGACCGTTCATACAGCTCACCTGGTTCCCTGGGGATGAATTGGTTTCTGATTTAACCCTATAAGCTGTAAGATCTCAAATATATGATTGGAATTTTCTTAACGGAAGATTCTAATGCTGATGTAACAATCACTACTGGTAACTCAAAGCAATGGAGTTCTAGAACACTGATTTAGAATTGTGAAAACCTACTCTCCAAAGGGGATACGGTGTCTTACTGATGTTGTTATCATGTGTCTCTGGAGCACTGATGTTAGTGTACCCTTGCTGTGCCCTGGATAGTGTGATGCCTTTGTGCTTTGTGTCGTGATGTAGTTACATACATGTAGCATGCGCTGTCCTGGGAGAGTGGGAAGAGAAAACGGCAGAGTGCTTTAAACGCAGTGTGTGTGTGTGTGTGTGTCTGTGTGTGATGTGGAGTCATCCCTCATTAAACTCAATGTCAAGCTGCCTCAATATGGTCTCAGTTTTATATGCGTATGACGGGAATCTGCCCCCCCCCCCCTCCACCTTCCACACTGACAAATTCTTCCAGCTAAATTGAGCACGGCCAGACTCCTAGACCGTGCCAAAACAACATTAGCTAATTCGTGACAATACTGAGGTAATCCGGGGAGACTGACCCAAAGGCAAACGCTCTCTCTCGCGATCAGAGTAACGTTTGCAGATGGGACGCCACGGTACCGTAGTACCTACCTTGAAACAACTTTTTCCTGAGGCTGAAGTCCGACTGGACTAAGAACCGCAGGTGTCTCTCACAACTAAACTGTCGTGTTTCGATGCTGTTTGAATGTCAGCAGTGTCAGGATAATAGCAAGTGAAAGCACAAACACACTTCTGCAGGGGTGTCATTCCCAGCTGCTAATGCTACAGGCCTATGTGAGAAAGTGCGCAAATCATGCGACGTAGCCAGAAATATTCATATAGTTGGGCCTGCATAGAACTAGGTGGGCCAGCACTACCTTGGTGGGCATTCACGATTGGGTGTGGTGGTTCGGCCAGGATAAATGGGGTGAGGCAGGATACTACTTAGGCGGCCGTGGCCCACCCTGGCTACACAGTCTGTGTATCAGTCCGACAGTGAATGTGCTTTAAAGAAAAGGAGGGCTACACCCGTTTCCTCACGCTGTGTATCAGTCCGACAGTGACTGTGCTTTAAAGAAAAGGAGGGCTACACCCGTTTCCTCACGCTCTTATTTATTTAATTAGCACTTAATTAGGTAATTCGCTCAATCTTGATCTCGCGTATTAGGGACACGGGCTCACAAATGACAGCTGAAGACCGTCAGAACTTCCCGAGTTCCTGTTTTAACAAAAGGTTTTTACCGCGAACCGATCGATGGGAGTGAACCAGCGTCGGCGTTCGCAGCCAATTAGCTACCTGTGCCAGGGGCCAATTAGCTACCTGTGCCAGGGAGGGGCCAATTAGCTACCTGTGCCAGGGAGGGGCCAATTAGCTACCTGTGCCAGGGGCCAATTAGCTACCTGTGCCAGGGAGGGGCCAATTAGCTACCTGTGCCAGGGGCCAATTAGCTACCTGTGCCAGGGGCCAATTAGCTACCAGTGCCAGGGAGGGGCCAATTAGCTACATGTGCCAGGGAGGGGCCAATTAGCTACCTGTGCCAGGGGCCAATTAGCTACCTGTGCCAGGGGCCAATTAGCTACCTGTGCCAGGGAGGGGCCAATTAGCTACCTGTGCCAGGGAGGGGCCAATTAGCTACCTGTGCCAGGGAGGGGCCAATTAGCTACCTGTGCCAGGGAGGGGCCAATTAGCTACCTGTGCCAGGGGCCAATTAGCTACCTGTGCCAGGGGCCAATTAGCTACCAGTGCCAGGGAGGGGCCAATTAGCTACATGTGCCAGGGAGGGGCCAATTAGCTACCTGTGCCAGGGGCCAATTAGCTACCTGTGCCAGGGGCCAATTAGCTACCTGTGCCAGGGAGGGGCCAATTAGCTACCTGTGCCAGGGAGGGGCCAATTAGCTACCTGTGCCAGGGAGGGGCCAATTAGCTACCTGTGCCAGGGGGTAAAAGGCAGAAGTAAAAAGCGGAGCGGCCCTACGGGGACGGACTCGTCCTGCCCTGTGCTTCAGGCTGCGGGCCTGACTCTCCAGAGTCCATGTGTGGGGGGGGAAGAATGGCGCAGTGCGTTAAATACAATCAGGCGCTCGCGTATACTCGCGTATAGCACTGACCGCCCTGATCCCCAGAGAAAGTCAGCGAGACAAAGCCTTCCCCACTTATGCATCTGCATATCTGTGCGTGCGCAGTTAGCATAACGGAAGCATAACAGATATCAATTTATTCAACTTCCCACTGCGCGCGTGTGCATTAAAGTACATGGAGAATTCTGCTTTAACTATAAGAACAACAGAGAGAGAGAGATAGAGAGAGAGAGGAGAAAAAGGGAGATGGGAGGCAATTTGTATAAAATGCATTAATTAATGGCCTGGCCCAAAATAGGCTCCCCCTGGTGATGTACGTATAGAGAGAAGCCTACACAAAGAATAATTACAGCGCATACAACCAGGGGTGACCCAGGCAGTGTTTTCTGGTCCCAGCCTCATTCTGTCCCCGTTATGTAATCGGCGGCAGCCAATGAGAAGAGAGGAGAGGAGAGGGACTGGGACACTGCCAGCTGACTGTAATTAAAGTGCTTGCAACGTGTTTCACAGTTTCGCGTAACGTGATCCCGATGAAAAAAAATAAAACAACACCTGCACCCAAACACAGCTCCTGTCACCTGCATCGGCACGCCGTACGTTTTCCGTAATGACTTTTTTCCGGGTTTAACGGCATTCCTCGGCACTGTCGGGAGAAGCGGATCTGGCAGTAACGTAAACCACACCAGTGACTCAGCTCAGAGAGCGATTTAACAGCGTCAAGAAAAGTAAAAAAAAGCCAGACAGACGCCCAATTGGGCAATCGAGAGGGTCTAAAAGAAAATGAAGCAAGACCCAAAAAACAATCTTCAGCGGCCGCTCTCACACACTGTTTGTGAGTGATTGACAGCTGGTCTGCGGGGCTTTCACAATATTCCCGGGCATGAAATTGGGAATGGATGAAATTGGGAATGGAAAAAGCATCCATCACCATTTACATTTCCTTCTCATGTTCTCAGTGGCCATTTAACTCTGTGCTTAGGGACAGACTACACGGAAAAAAAACAGCGCTCTACTTATGAATAGACCGATGCAGAGATTGAGTGTTTCATTTTTGCAAATGGCCTGCGCACTTTTTGTGTGTGTGTGTGTGTGTGTGTGTGTGTGTGTGTGTGTGTGTGTGTGTGTGTGTGCGTGTGTTTCAAATGCTCTCGGCTTCTCTGAAAGTAATTACGCTACAAATCTGTCTTATTCCGTCTTGAAAAAAAATGGATCCCAAGCAACTTTACTGCATCTAACAGCATTTAAGATGCTAACATGCTAACAAGCTACCTGTGACAACCCGTGCCTTGGCTAGCTCGATGAGGGCCAAGAGCAGGGATACTCAAATCTGGCACTTGAGGCCAGTAGTACTGCTGGTTTTATTTTCTACCCGCTATTTAATTGATCAATTAATGCCACTGATTGGCCAGAGATTTAACTCAACAGGGGAGTATTTCACGAAGCTGGATTAAGGAGTTAGCCGGCTAAATTTGTAAATATTTTGAATTTTATTACCTATGATTGGATGAGAGCCTGGGTTACTTGAAAATGTTTACAAAAGTTAGCCGGCTAACTCCTTAATCCCTCTTTGTGAAACATGCCCCTATTGCTCGTAGCTGGCGAACTGAGTTAGCTGGCTAACTGTGCAGAGTAAAACCCAGGAAACAGTTTTTGCTAGTTCATATGTTCCATATTCAGGGCGTTTCCGGGTTTTACTCAGCTCAGCACAGTTATCCAGATACAAGGAACCGGGCTCCGCAATCCCAGGTTTAAATCAGTCCTGATTAGAGGGGAAGAATGAAAACCAGCAGTAGTACTGGCCTCGATGGCCAGATTTGAGTTTCTCTGACCTAGAGGACGGGAAAGGCCGAAAGCGTCGGCCTGGGGCGCCGCAAAGGCACAAGCGAATTACCGCCAAAGCCTAGCGGGTGTGGAGCAGCAACGCTCGCTCACTGGCACACCAGCTCATCATTAGCCCTGCCGTCAGTCCGTCTGTCTGTCCACCACACTGCACCACTAGCACCCATTAATAAATACAAAATCCTAGCGTCCAAAAATAAACCGGGCCCTCTTAAATAAGCGGAATGAGCAGGCCGGTCACAGGCTACGTTTGAGATGAACAGTCATCCAGGTGCGCTGATCGATATTAGCAAACATTATGTGTTGACTTAACGAGCTGTGTTAATTAAAATATCACTCAATTTTTTTTTTTTTAAAGGGTAAGCACACCCTAGATTTTTTCTCGCTGTAAACGTGTTTGTATGCCTACCTTATAATGAAACTTATTCATGAATTCCGTTATTTCAACAATTCTGAAATAATATTGTATATCATAAGAAACTGGTAGAAATACATCTTTGTGCTGCCCCTAATGGTTGAAATTTCCTTTTTGCTCCCGACACTGCCCCCGCCCCAATCGTGATGTCAGAGAACCTCTTTGGAGGTACCTCTACATCATATGGATAATTGTTGTTGCCCACAACAGAAACAGCCAGCACCTGATTGGTTAGACCCACTACTTTTGTTTCGGCTCCACGTTTTTAAACCGGAACAACGTGGCGTCCTGTTCAACTCTATTTTTCCAGGGAATAAGTCCTTACAGAAGAACTTTTGATTCAAGGTCTCTGCTTGGTGTCCCATGCAGGTCACAATCTTGCAAACATGTGGTCCACCTTAAAATAACACTCTGAAAGAGGATGATGTCTCTGTAATGTAACCTGTAGGTCTAATTCACCATGTCATTGCCTGTAACAAGACAGTTTATTTTTTGGCACAGCAAATGAGCCGTTTAAAGTAACAGCAAATGAGCGGTTTAAACAAACAGCAAATGAGCGGTTTAAACTAACAGCAAATGAGCGGTTTAAACTAACAGCAAATGAGCGGTTTAAACTAACAGCAAATGAGCGGTTTAAACTAACAGCAAATGCGCGGTTTAAACTAACAGCAAATGAGCGGTTTAAACTAACAGCAAATGAGCGGTTTAAACTAACAGCAAATGAGCGGTTTAAACTAACAGCAAATGAGCGGTTTAGACTAACAGCAAATGAGCGGTTTAAACTAACAGCAAATGAGCGGTTTAAACTAACAGCAAATGAGCGGTTTAAACTAACAGCAAATGAGCGGTTTAAACTAACAGCAAATGAGCGGTTTAAGCTAACAGCAAATGAGCGGTTTAAGCTAACAGCTAATGAGTGGTATAAACTAACAGCAAATGAGCGGTTTAAGCTAACAGCTAATGAGCGGTTTAAACTAACAGCAAATGAGCGGCTTAAGCTAACAGCAAATGAGCGGTTTAAACTAACAGCAAATGAGCGGTTTAAACTAACAAAAAAGGTGACTCAAAGTGACTCATCGGTGCAGAGTGCGCAATGTCAGGCCTTCAAGCAACAAACTATATTCAAACGAACAACCTTTAAGACCTTGGAAGTGATTCCATGGCAACTGGAGTGCAGCTTCCGCCAAGACTTCCTGTAATAAATTTCAAAGAGTTTTTCTCCCCCATTAGTTTGTATTCTTCTTACTTGCAAATGAAGTGCGTATTTACCTAAACAACACTTTGCACTTAAGGCCAAAGCACGCCACCATGGACGGGTGGGAACGTTTGCACGTCTCGAACAACGCACGTATGCACATACACGCATACACGTGCACACACGCACAGTTACTTTGATACCTAGGCATCTCCGTGGAGTAATGTCAGCTGCTTCTAAATAGACTTGTATGAATATGTATGAAGCACTGTTCGAGGCAGTAAATTGCATGCTCTCTTGATTGCTGGCTCCTTTTCAATAATTCATTAAGGCGAAGTAAGGTCGAAAATCACTGAAGTAACATTGGGCAGGCTCTTAAACAGATCATATATTCCAAAGGCCTCGTGCATTCAGTACACAGCTGATCACTGTCACTGCTCCTTAACACACACACAAACACACACACACACACACACTGAAGGAGGTATTAAACTGATTAGGATTCACAACTCCTTGCTAAGCACTTTATAAAAATTATAGCATTTTGTTTAAGCTAAAGGCACAATGCAGGCTATTTTTATTTCACCTCTTAATTAAGCGTTTGAACTCGTCCGGGACTTTGCTTTTGGGTGACAGGATAGGGTGACCTAAAGTAAAAAAATAGTTGAACTGCCGTTCTTTCTTAGTTCTTTTTATTATCATTTTTCTTCCCACCAGAAGTACGGTGGTGGTGCTTGAGTGGTGGCCCCCTGTGTTCATCGCCATAAATACTAACCCTGCAGAATTAATGATGAAAGAAGATGTAATAATAACCATAAAATGCGTGTGGTTAGCGGGAAGCTCTAGCTGTATTACTGGGGTCTGGTTAGCGGGAAGCTCTAGCTGTATTACTGGGGTCTGGTTAGCGGGAAGCTCTAGCTGTATTACTGGGGTCTGGTTAGCGGGAAGCTCTAGCTGTATTACTGGGGTCTGGTTAGCGGGAAGCTCTAGCTGTATTACTGGGGTCTGGTTAGCGGGAAGCTCTAGCTGTATTACTGGGGTCTGGTTAGCAGGAAGCTCTAGCTGTATTACTGGGGTCTGGTTAGCGGGAAGCTCTAGCTGTATTACTGGGGTCTGGTTAGCGGGAAGCTCTAGCTGTATTACTGGGGTCTGGTTAGCGGGAAGCTCTAGCTGTATTACTGGGGTCTGGTTAGCGGGAAGCTCTAGCTGTATTACTGGGGTCTGGTTAGCGGGAAGCTCTAGCTGTATTACTGGGGTCTGGTTAGCGGGAAGCTCTAGCTGTATCACTGGGGTCAGCCTGCCCACGCGGCTCGAGTAAGGAAGGAAACAAGCTGAACTGAGGGGAGATTTAATCAGGGAGTTGTAGTTTAATCAGGCACTTGTAGTTTCCAGTAAATATAATGTATATACACAGTGAGCACCATAATTCATTGGACAGTGACACATTTTTAGTTATTTTGGTTCTGTACTCCAGCACTTTCAATTTGAAAAGATCAACTTCAATAGGACATTTTGTCAGGAGAACCAACCTTTAAAGTTATTCATCCATATCTACTGCATATCTGGCAGCAGAGTGATGGTTTGAGGCTTGTTTGATACCTCAGACCCTTGATGACTTACAGCCATTTTACTAACCATGTATTCCATACTGTTCCAGCATAATTTACAGCTAAATTTAGTCCCACCCCCCAATTCCCATAGAGATCCATTCAAATGCATAGAGGTTATAGTATCACTTATAGGAGTACGAGAAAATAAGATATCAAGAGTTTTTTTGATATTGTTGGGTCACAGACATCAGAAAGTCATGGCATGCAAAGGATATGCGACCAAATATAAAAAAATATTATTTTATTCGACATTATGTTAAACTGTCCAATATTTTTTGATGCCTGAAAATGGGGGAGGGGACTATGTACAAAAGGTTCTATAATTTCTAAATGGTTAATCTGATATGGATGAAAATACCCTCAAATTAAAGCTGACAGTTTGAACAATTTTCAAACTCAAATTGCTAGAGTACAGAAGCAAAATAACAAAAAATGTGTCACTGTCCGATTAATTATGGTGCTCACTGTGTATATATATATATATATATATATATAACACACACACAGTTCGGGGGGGAGGATAAAAAGAATTAAGAAAGAACGCCATTTCAACAAATTTTTACTTCAGGTCACCCTATTCTGTCACCCAAAAGCAAAGCCCCTGACAAGCTCAAGAGCTTCATTAAGACATGAAATAAAAATACCCTGCATTGCGCATAGGAAGAACTGTGTGTGTGTGTGTGTGTGTGTGTGAGGGTGCGAGTGCGTGCGTGCGTGCGTGTGTGTGCTTGTGTGTGTGTGTGTGTGTGTGTGTGTGTGTGTGTGTGTGTGTGTGTGAGTGCGTGCGTGCGTGCGTGTGCTTGTGTGTGTGTGTGCTTGTGTGTGTGTGTGTGTGTGTGAGTGAGTGTGTGTGCGTGCGTGTGTACAGTATACAGCATTTACATGCAGATTTCAAACCAAAGGTAATCTATTTTCAATAATTATTCAATAATAAAATTCAGAACAATGCAAAAGAAAAAAGTAGCAGGAGAGGCAGCATCATTAATTTTCATTTTACTACTGGTGATTATTTATGTTTATTTTAAAGGGCTTTTTGCTCTGTATCAAAGTCATTTACTTTCCGGGAAATTCTCGCACACAAAACTGTCCCTAGACAGACATTTTTAATTTTATTTTTACTTTGTTATAAATGGCCCTTTCCCTTCACCAGGGAAAAATGGGTTTATCTGTAGCTAAAGCGGGTTCCCCTCTCCAGGTCAGGTTTCCGAAAAGCAACGCCCAGCTCAGACCAGATACGGGCCTAATAAATCAACTTACCGTAAAGTGGAAAGTGTGTCAGTGCTGTGTATACACACCCCTTTTTTCGCTTACTTCGTCACCTGACCCTCTGATGTCATCAAACAAGGACAACCACTTCCTTCGAACAGCTGCCATTGCATGTTCCACAAGGCGAAACACAGTGGCATTCTAAAGGTGGAGAGAAGAGGGCGTTGCCATAGTGATGAATGAGCGTCCGTGTTCCATTCATTCCAGGGTCACCTACATACAGTAGCTTAGATTATTGTATGTTATCTGCTTTTAAAGATGGATATTTAAACAAGTATTTCAGCTTCATCAATTTCAAACCTTCCAGTATACAGTATAGACAAGCAGCTGGAATTAACCACCACTGACGTAGATCAGCGCGACGCAGCACGACGCAACGCGTCTGGAAACAAGCTGGAGACAAGGGAACCAAGAGGCACAGTTCTAGTGCGGTAAGCTTCAAGACTCACATTAAACTATAATCCATTTAGAAGTTTAAAAAATAACCTGGCGTTCCCCTTTAAGGCATTCAGAGCATTCACACAGAGTAGGTACAGCACATTCTTGACAGTGGAATCAAACCCGCAACCCCAGTTTAATCAGTCAGTCAAGCAAGCAATCCGAGTCGATTGTGGCACGGCACTTCCTACTGCACATTGCAGTCATGCAAATCATACTACACACATCATACTACACACAAGCCATACCACATGCACGTCACACAAGTCATACCACATGCATGTCACACGACACACAAGTCATACCACATGCATGTCACACGACACACAAGTCATACCGCATGCATGTCACACGACACACAAGTCATACCGCATGCATGTCACACGACACACAAGTCATACCGCATGCATGTCACACGACACAAGTCATGCCACATGCATGTCACACTACACACAAATCATACCACATGCATGTCATAGTACACACAAGTCATACCAAATTGACATGAAATTCAGATCACAGATATCTAATGGGTAGAAGAGCCAGGGTAGTGACCCTAAGGGTGGAGGTTCGATCCCTAAGCAGAACACAGCTGTTGTTGTGCACTTAATGAACTGAGATGTTTTAGGTCTAATAATGTTTATGATGTAAGCTCTTTTGCCACTCTGGGTATGGATTTCAGCAGAGCAAATAAGTACAGTAAGTAAGTAATGTAAGGAAAATATTGAAAAGCATTAGTAGTTCTGCTGGTTCCAAAATGGAGTGGGGCTGGTTTTCTCAGCATGGTTTGGGTGCGCTCAGCCCTGGCATTATAACACTGCTTGGCATTTATATAGCGCCTTTCTCGATACTCAAAGCGCTTTACAATGATGAGGGAAAAACTCGCCTGAACCACCACCAATGTGTAGCACCCACCTGGGTGATGCAACGGCAGCCATTTTGCGCCAGAATGCTCAACACAAATCAGCCTTTTCTTTCAGGAGGAAGCATTCACGCATAGCATCTTCATTTTGGCACTTTCCTCTAGAAATATGCCTTCATTTTTTTATTTTTCCTGGGGGGTTTGGGGTCAAGTCGTGTGACTTAGACACCAGGGGCTCTATCTTGACGATCTTAGCGCATTTAGCACACTTAGTGCATTTAGGGCGTGTCCAACTCCACTTTTGATAGTTAGAGGGCGCATATTTTGAGCGCAAAGTAAGTCGAAGGTTCAAATGGGCTGAACTTAGCCTCTTCATTAATTATAGGTGTGTCTTGGGCGTAACATGCAATAGAGTCAGAGTGATATCTCCCATTCCATTTAAAAGCTACCTGCGTTTGCACCTTGGCGGATTGGTAATATAATGGCCGACAGTAAGACCGTGAAAAGTGAGATTTACAGCTGGTGTAACAGACCTGCTCATGCATAGATGAAGAGAGCTGTATTGTAATGACATCTGAGGCACATTTTCATCACTACAAATGTCCGTCTATTGCAGTGCGCGAGTTTTCCATTGAATGGCAATTCACACATTAGGTGTAAATGACAATTCGCACATTAGGCTTGATGTAGGTGTTATCAGCAAAGTTTTAAATGGATAGCCATGGTCCCTTAACAGAATATTCCTCCCCCCCGGGAAGATTACAGGAACTATTGGCCAATATAAAGTCATAGCTTGATCCAGGATAATTGCGAATACATATGTAACCTTACACGTAGCATCACACATCGCCTGGATGTTGATGGAGTGGGCTTCACATATATAACAGTGTTCTCTGCTGGGGCAAAACCCTAGGAAACCCAAAGTTCGCCGTGAACTCCTGTTTTACCCGTTCTTGGCTGACAGGTGTGATGGGGACTTGAATGTATTCATTGGCATGTCGGACTAGGCTTCAGGTATGGCTGAATTTACAGCAAATCAAGATTTGAATTTACAAGATGCTGATACCCGCTGTTAATTTTACATCAATGGGGAGTGCATATAAGGACAACAGGTACTCCAGCTCAGCTGCCAGGAGGTGATAGAAAAAATATTCCAGGTTGAAAGCAATTTAAGGCAGCATTCCCCTTCGCTGAGGGACAGGTATGTGGTCTTTGACCGATGGACCTATTTATTATTATGCATTTTTTGATATAGCCTACACAATAATAATATTTCACATTGTAATCTTTATACTTTTATGTATGCGTGTGTGCGCCCCTGTGTGTAACAGACAGGAGAGTGTACACGCGTTGTGCACATGCCTATGTACAAGCACTTATATTGCACCGTTAAAATAACATGTAAACAACTGCGACATGACTTTAGACCAGGTTTGTGGTGCTTTTAGTGCAAGCGGTTTCTGCTGGCTCAAGATAGCAATACGCCAAAAATTATCCTGGCCACACGTCATCTTAAGACCAACCCGCCCAGTTCACTTGCTATGGGCGCAAGATCACTTGTTAATCAAACAACATGAGCGCTGGGCGCCATAATGACCCCAGCGCCGGATGCAAGATAACAAAGACACTTGCGTTTGGGTTAGCGCCGCTTAGCGCCGGGTGTAAGATAGCAAAGACACTTGCGTTTGGGTTAGCGCCGCTTAGCGCCGGGTGTAAGATAGGGCCCCAGGCCATGCACATGCACTCTTAGATCAGTAAGTTCCGCTGCTTCTTGTTTTCACTGTCAAACATACGCTGTCCTGATTTATTCATGATTATTTTCTTTTAAAAATATTTAAATATATAAACTGAAGAGGAACGGCACACGCTGAGACTTATTGTTGAGCCCGTGAGTCCAAAACGAGATTCACTCGGCACAGTGTGTCCCTGTCATTATCTGAAGGGCGCTGTTATTTCTCGCTCATTAACACTTTGTGTTACAGGGCCGCTCGTAAAATAAAAGTCTCAACGCTCTGCTGAATTAAGGCATTGCTGGGAACAAGCTTACTTCTGCCTCCCTGATCAGGGCTGCTGCGGTTTACTGACTGCAGAGAAATATTGATCCTGTTTGCTACAGAGGAGAAGACACCGCCATGAAGAGAGGAGTACAAGAAACAGTTCTTCCTCATACGACGTGGAACCCCACCACGGAACCCCACCGTGGAACCCCCACCGCAGAACTCCACCGCGGAACCCCACCGTGGAACCCCCACCGCAGAACTCCACCGCGGAACCTCACCACGGAACTTAACTTCAGACACCGTGTTCTACCTCGCTGAGGACATGACATCATAAAGCTTTGACCAATCGGGGCACGTGTGACCCACACAATCACGACCCTCACAAGCGCCTGCGCTTAAACGACCTAATTTCCACTCAAATCAGTCTTATTTGACGGACACATCACCCGGTGGGGGGGGTGGGGTTAGGTGTGGTTCACTGCGTGACGGTAGAGGTGGGCTCTGACGCTGTTGTGTCTGTCCAGCACGGCTTGCCCCCTCCACAGCGGCGCGGGAGGTGGCACAGCAAACACGCACCTGGCCTTGGGAACCTGAGGCTTGCAGGTTTCAATCCTAGTTATAACCATATCTGTCTTCCTGCAGTGGACCTAAAAATGAACAACACAACAATTCTGGCACTATGTACAACACAAGTTACAGTGTCGGTTCCAGTGATATCAAGAGCACCCCACACTCCTACTGAAAACTGCAGTCCCATTCAAAGGAATCCCGCTTCAATGCAAAATTTAAATTTATAGTCTACATCTACTGTGACATGGATGAAAATGTATCTAGATAAGAGGCCTAGATAAGCACGCAAGAAGTAAACTTAAATCTAAATTGCACACATTGGTTTAAAGCAAATTTAGTAGTGGGTTCAATAAAATGTTCTTTTTTTCTCAAGTAACATGGCTAATTAGTAATATTAATAAAAAATTAACTATTAATGAGTTTGGAATTAAGCACTAATGCTGTTCTGTAAATTTCACCTCATATCTGTTTAACAAAGAATGATTAATTAATTATCAGGAAATACATTAAATGGCCAAAGATTGACTCCTGCTCGTCCAAGATCTCATTCCAAAATTATGGGCATTAATATGGAGTTGGTCCCCATTTGCTGCTGTAACAGCCTCCACTCTCCTGGGAAGGCTTTCCACTAGATGTTGGAGCATTGCTGCATGGATTTCCAATTGCTCCCAAAGGTGTTAGATGGGGTTGAGGTCAGGGCTCTGTGCAGGCCGGTCAAGTTGCTCCACACTCTCGACGAACCATCTCTGTATGGACGGGGGCATGGTCACGCCATGCTGAAACAGGAAAGGGTTTTCCCCAAACAGGAGTCTTCCCACAAAGTTGGAAGCACAGAATTGTCTAGAATGTCATTGTATGCTGTAGTGTTAAGATGTGCCTTCACTAGAACTAAGGGGCCTAGCCTGAACCATGAAAAACAGCCCAAAACCAAGGGCGTCAGGATACTTTTGGCCATGTAGTGTAACGCATTCACCCAGCCTTAAATTAGTTTAATTGGTATCAGCATTTACTTTTGGTGCAGGTACTAAAACGATTTCATGAGATCAAATTAATGGATTCAAATGTTGTTTATTTATGAATATTCTATCCTTTAGAAGCCAATTTTAGAAGTAATTATATAATTCCGCTCTAGAATGCCAGGATAATTCAAGGAACTATCCATTTTTTTCAGCCCACGTTTCAGTAAAGTGAAAATAACTCAAGCTAAATGTACAATTGTAAAATATTTTTTAAAAGAAAAGTTTTTTTTATTTTTTATTTTATTTTTTTTCAATATTAAATCAGGTTAATACATCTGCCACCTAAAAATATCCACCGACTAACAAAAAAGCACTTTTAACATTATTTTAGTTGCAGAATCGCAGCCAGCTGGTATATGATGATGACTCAATAAGGAAACGCTGTCCATAGGAGAATTCAGTCCCCTGGAAACAATAGTATAAACGGATTAAAATAATTTTTTTAAAATCAATGAGTAAAAGTAGCACAAATCTGACTGAATACACAAATCTGAATAGGCACCAGACCTGGGTTAAAATCATATTTGTTTTGGATTCAAATACTTTTCTGTGCTCTATTGCTCTTTCCTGGTGCATTTTAGCCCTATATGGGCAGGGGTTTACACTTTTGGGATCATTTAATGTGTTCCAATACAACAGGCAAGCTTAGTCAAATGCAGACAAGTATTTGAATCCAAAACAAATACTAGTTCAACACAGGTCGGATAGGAATTACAGTATGTCTGCTTGTGACTATACAGTAGGTATGAATGTGACCCTATTGCTCCCTTTGGAAACATTATATGCATGTTCTTCCTCTAACCCCACATTGTTCCACACTGGTTTGAGATGTCAGCCTGTCATGAGTTCATAAGATGCATCACTGACCACAAGTACAATATTTTGGGGAAGCCAGAACTATCTCACAGGAGGCTGTAAGAAACAGACCTGTGTGAAACAATTATTTCATATCATATAGGTCTAACATTTCATATATTCTGACCCTTTCGACGCCAGTAAAGAACAGTGTCCAAACCAGCATCGATACATCAAAAACTGGATGGAGTATAGCTAACGCGCTAACTAGCTACATCTTGGATATATGTGTAGATAGCTGTTTGTCAACTGGCTAGCTAGCGAAAAAATGTCAACTTAGCTAATATACAGTACCAGGGACGGGGGAGGTGTGATGCCGTGGGGCTGCTTTGCTAGTGACACTGTTGGATGAGTTATCTATGTAATGGGGTGCGTGACGTGTGAGGTGGGAGGAGCCAAACGCAGCAAGGGGATTCAATAAGCCCTTAGGCCACTAAGGCGGGATAACCGCAGATAAGGGAGGAGACAAGACAAGGAACACAAACACCACTACAGACGCTACTAATGGCTAACTGTCAAACGCCAAATAGAGCGTAAAGACAGGGATCAAAACAGCCAGAAATGATAAGCGCCCTGTCTCGGTAACGAGACAAAATAAGAACGGGCGAGTAGCGTACAAACAAACATAACACAACAAACAAACACAGCAAAATAATACGATGGTAAGAGAGGGGGCGACAGGAACAGATCCAACGTTCCCAGGCTACTCTCAAACTCGCGGTCAAACACAACCGTGTCCACAGCATCGCCCAAGCTTCCCTAATGGAAGACATGCACCTAAAAAACGAACCAGAACAGTAGTTCCGTACAAAATCGTCAAAACTCCATGCAAGGAGAAAGGCACCGAAAGGAACGAACAGGACAGGCAGTACCGGAAATTTACCGGCTAGACCAAAGCGAGACTTATAGAAAATAAACACCCTGCCTCTCTATGATGAGGAATATAATGAGGCGCACAGGAACAGAGATTTAACGTTCCATGGCGGGATAAATAGGCTCGCAGTCCTATGCAGAACACAAAGAGGGTAAACACCCGATCTCCCAGGAGAGAGAAACATTTTACAGGTGAGCCGAACGGAGCACCGTCGTCCCATAACTTTACTATGCACAGACTAACGCAAGCTAAAATGGAACAACCGCCCTAGCCTCTCAATAAACGAATAAATTAAACGAGGCGAAAATGGAACCGAGATTTAACGTTCCATGGCTAGTTTAATAAGTAGCAGTCAAATGCAGAAAGCAAAGCGGTAAACACCCGATCTCCCAGGAGGGAGAAACATTTTACAGGTGAGCCGACGGTGAGACCCGTCGTCCCATAACTACTATCCAAAAGACTCACGCAAACTTAGATAGGAACAACCGCCCTAGCCTCTCAGTAAAAGAATGTATGAAACGAGGCGAAAATGGAACGGAGAGCTAAAATTACCATGCTACGCGCAGTCACACAAACATGTCCATAACCTAGCCCAAACTCCACACAAGGAGAAAACACACCCGGAAACGAACAGAACAATAGTTCCGAAACAAAATCGTCCCGTAGGTAAAAAGGACGGAGGACAGCTGCAACAAAGACCAACGCAAAATAGCACGACAGCTTCTCAATATAAATAAAAACCCTGAGTAACAACAAAGGGGAACGTAGTCCACGAGAACGACAACAGGGAAAAAACCGTACCCAGCTACTAACTGGCTTACCGTAACCAGGAAATCAGTAGAAGCTAACACGCCAGGTCTCTCTAAGAAAACCATTAACCGGCGAAAAGGAACAAAGAACAGTTACTCTACACCTCGACAAGCTAAGCAACCCAGCCGAAGCGAAACGCCAGATCTCCTATGAGACCACATGCACCGAGAGGCGAACAGAACACAGTTCCGACCATCGCCCAAATCTCCATACACGGAGGAAAACGCACACAGGCGAAACTAGAGCAGAGATCTTACAGTCCCAAACTTCTACGAGATAATCCACTAGTAAGCCAGCAAGAAATAAGCCCTATCTCACCAAGAGACGTTAAAAATGGGCGAGTAGCCAAAATGGTACGAGCACTCACAGCCAACAATAACACCACAGTACATACAATTAACAATCAATGTAGAAGCCCCGAACGTAGAAAACGGTAGGCTTATATACCCCTCTCCAGGAGACAAGCAACAGGTGTAAACGCTTAACAAAAGATCAGACAACTCAGCAGGGCGGAGCAAGCATCTACCAAAAGGGCAGCGCCCTCGCGTGGCCACCAAAGAGAACGACCGCAAGGGGAAACAGGGTCAAAACCATGACAGGACCCCCCCTCTAAGGGGCGACCCAGGCGACCCCAGAAATAAAAACCATGCGGACGTTCCTGGAGAGAAATACCCGACAAAACACATACAAATATATTTTATTTTATCTTTATTTTTATTTTTTTGGAAGGGAAGGGAGGGTGGGACTAAGGGTGAGGGGGGTGTGGAACAAACATGTGCCCGGCTAAAAGCACCCTGGGAAAAATCCTAGCACCCTGGTTCCTGACTACCTACCCAAAACCTTACTAACGCCTATCTGTCTTCATGAGGCGTGCCGGGCAAGAGGCGACTTTAAACGCTTAACTCAAGGGCAATGGCCTACGAACTGAGACCAAAGCCCTTGAAATGCGTACCCCTGACAGGGATGAAATCCCCACCCAGGATTACCTCAAAAATAACAAAGGCAAAATAATAAAGTAGTGGGCCGCAGGGAAACCAAACAAGGTAAACTGGCCCACTCGGCGCCTACCTACCAGGGAAGCTGGAAAACAAAGACACCCAGGTACTAACAAAAACCAAGACACAAACCACAAACAGTAACCACCAAAACCCATCTTAGTAAAAATAATAATAAACTCCCTTATAAAAAGCCGCTGGCCCCGGTAATGGCTTCGACATTCTGTAATGGGGTGCGTGACGTGTGAGGTGGGAGGAGCCAAACGCAGCAAGGGGATTCAATAAGCCCGTAGGCCACTAAGGCGGGATAACCGCAGATAAGGGAGGAGACAAGACAAGGAACACAAACACCACTACAGACGCTACTAATGGCTAACTGTCAAACGCCAAATAGAGCGTAAAGACAGGGATCAAAACAGCCAGAAATGATAAGCGCCCTGTCTCGGTAACGAGACAAAATAAGAACGGGCGAGTAGCGTACAAACAAACATAACACAACAAACAAACACAGCAAAATAATACGATGGTAAGAGAGGGGGCGACAGGAACAGATCCAACGTTCCCAGGCTACTCTCAAACTCGCGGTCAAACACAACCGTGTCCACAGCATCGCCCAAGCTTCCCTAATGGAAGACATGCACCTAAAAAACGAACCAGAACAGTAGTTCCGTACAAAATCGTCAAAACTCCATGCAAGGAGAAAGGCACCGAAAGGAACGAACAGGACAGGCAGTACCGGAAATTTACCGGCTAGACCAAAGCGAGACTTATAGAAAATAAACACCCTGCCTCTCTATGATGAGGAATATAATGAGGCGCACAGGAACAGAGATTTAACGTTCCATGGCGGGATAAATAGGCTCGCAGTCCTATGCAGAACACAAAGAGGGTAAACACCCGATCTCCCAGGAGAGAGAAACATTTTACAGGTGAGCCGAACGGAGCACCGTCGTCCCATAACTTTACTATGCACAGACTAACGCAAGCTAAAATGGAACAACCGCCCTAGCCTCTCAATAAACGAATAAATTAAACGAGGCGAAAATGGAACCGAGATTTAACGTTCCATGGCTAGTTTAATAAGTAGCAGTCAAATGCAGAAAGCAAAGCGGTAAACACCCGATCTCCCAGGAGGGAGAAACATTTTACAGGTGAGCCGACGGTGAGACCCGTCGTCCCATAACTACTATCCAAAAGACTCACGCAAACTTAGATAGGAACAACCGCCCTAGCCTCTCAGTAAAAGAATGTATGAAACGAGGCGAAAATGGAACGGAGAGCTAAAATTACCATGCTACGCGCAGTCACACAAACATGTCCATAACCTAGCCCAAACTCCACACAAGGAGAAAACACACCCGGAAACGAACAGAACAATAGTTCCGAAACAAAATCGTCCCGTAGGTAAAAAGGACGGAGGACAGCTGCAACAAAGACCAACGCAAAATAGCACGACAGCTTCTCAATATAAATAAAAACCCTGAGTAACAACAAAGGGGAACGTAGTCCACGAGAACGACAACAGGGAAAAAACCGTACCCAGCTACTAACTGGCTTACCGTAACCAGGAAATCAGTAGAAGCTAACACGCCAGGTCTCTCTAAGAAAACCATTAACCGGCGAAAAGGAACAAAGAACAGTTACTCTACACCTCGACAAGCTAAGCAACCCAGCCGAAGCGAAACGCCAGATCTCCTATGAGACCACATGCACCGAGAGGCGAACAGAACACAGTTCCGACCATCGCCCAAATCTCCATACACGGAGGAAAACGCACACAGGCGAAACTAGAGCAGAGATCTTACAGTCCCAAACTTCTACGAGATAATCCACTAGTAAGCCAGCAAGAAATAAGCCCTATCTCACCAAGAGACGTTAAAAATGGGCGAGTAGCCAAAATGGTACGAGCACTCACAGCCAACAATAACACCACAGTACATACAATTAACAATCAATGTAGAAGCCCCGAACGTAGAAAACGGTAGGCTTATATACCCCTCTCCAGGAGACAAGCAACAGGTGTAAACGCTTAACAAAAGATCAGACAACTCAGCAGGGCGGAGCAAGCATCTACCAAAAGGGCAGCGCCCTCGCGTGGCCACCAAAGAGAACGACCGCAAGGGGAAACAGGGTCAAAACCATGACAATCTAGAATTGAAGGCACACTTAACCAGCATGCCTACCACAGCATTCTGCAGTGACACGCCATCCCATCTGGCTTGCACTATAGTCGGGCCCTCATTTGATTTTCAACAGGACCCAAAACACTCCTCCAGGCTGTGTAAGATTAGGACACATTGGACCAAGAAGGAGAGTGATGGAGTGCTGCATCAGACGACCTAATCTAACACCCAACCTAAACCCAACTGAGATGGTTTGGGATAAGTTAAGAGAGTGGAGAGTGAAGGAAAAGCAGCCAAGTGCTCAGCATATGTGGGAATTCCTTCAAGACTGTTGGAAAAGCATCCCAGGTGGCTACCTCATGAAGTTGGTTGAGAGAATGCCAAGAGCGCAAAGCTGGTATCAAGGCAAAGGGTGGCTACTTTGAAGAATCTACGATACATTTTTTGATTTGTTTAACACTTTTTTGGTCCCTGCACAATTACACATCTAAACTGTAAAATAAAAATTGTAAAAATAAAGAAAACCCCTTCTATGAGTATGTGTCCAAGCTTTTCACTGATACTGTAGATTGGCAGGAGTTTAGCTAGCTAGAAGAGTGTGCCAGCGGCCTCTCTTTCCATCGTTTACTTTTCTAGTTGTTCTTTTTGTCATCCCTGTATTCCGTCATTAGTTCTCAAAAATACAGAAAAAAAATATATACGGTATATTTTATAAGGGCAATGGGTTGACAAGTACGACGGACACATGAGATATTAATATGCTAATTTAAATGTGCTTTTCCCGTTTTTTCGAAACAAACGTGCGAGGCTCCCAAGCCGCTTAGTCCATTAACGGAACTTGTCGGAAGCACAGCCCTGTCCTTGCAGCCATGACATTGTGTGACACTCTCAGACTATGATCAGGAGAGTGAAGGTTCTGGACAAAATTAGCTTTGTCCCAGTTCGGAACGGCAGGTCTAAAACAGTGAGGCTTCCTAAGACTTCTGATACTGTGGATAACAGGCAGCCAGTTAGCCTCAATAAGATACTCCTCATCTTAACACTAAGGCTACGTCGGAATCAACGCCATTCTATCCTATTGAGCATGCTAGTTCAGTACACTGGACGAGAAAGTTAAGTAGGCAAAATGTAGTGTACTTTAAATCCCTGGATAATATACTAATTTCCGGGTTTTCGCTGATAATAGTATGGAGGATATTTTTCACATACTGCATGACACTAAACAGTATGTAGTAAGCAGTACACAACAGTATGCTAGTACAGAGCCCACATGACACAGTAGATAAGGCTCTGATTCAAACACAGCCCAAGTAAGTCTCCTATACTGTGGCCTATGGAGTGCATGCCCCTGGCTTGCAGGCGCAACTGCTCATAATTTGGAGACAAAAAAAAAAACAGGGAATCTTTTTTTTTTTTTTTTAATCAAATGTTTATGATACTATAATACCATAAGTGCCCTATTTTTTCCAGCCAGAGAAATACACTCTGAATTCTGCTTAGTAAAAAAAAAGGAAATAAACTGAGCCATGATCATGTGTTTAATATATAATTATGTTATATTGTTTATGTTTATTGCTATGCATGTGTATAGTTAATCTAATTTTCAAATGAAGTTGAGAACTTTAGAACATACAATCTGGCAGTGAGGAAAAAAATATCCGTGTTTTTGTTAGTTTGTTTATGTCCCTGGTCAACAGAGCTCAGATAATTATATCAGTAATTTTCTCTTTGGCTGACGGAATTTGCATAACTGCCTTATAGAGTTGTATTATTTATGACAAGCGAGCTCGTCACTGAATACAATGACATGGAGGACAGGATCAGCCACTGAAATCCTACGGAACTTTATTGACAGAAGGGTCGTTGAGACAAGCTGATATGGTTTCAAATGGCACAGTGCTAAAGATCACCAGACACTAATCTGGCCATACTGTGATTGTGTCTTTTTTATGACAAGAAAAAAAGCTTTGAGGACAACGGCCATAGAAATCTCAGAATTTAATCACATCAGGGAGGGCTAACCAGTTTTATTGGCTTACATGGTTTTTTATAAGCTGAGATTTTCCCCTGACCTAATGATTTTTAAACTCAGCCGAATAATCAGCATTCACAATGAAGTGTTGGTGTCTTGAACTGTACTTCTGATAAATCTTCATTTGCGGTATTGGAAAAATAGAAAATAGTGTATGGATTTGACCGTCTTTCTGTCTGTCTGTCTACTTGTAGTTGTACTTGAGATTTCCTGGCCAGCTAGTGTATATGCAAAATGCTGCAGTGTTAACTAACGCCAACCTAGAACCATAATACAAATCTTAGATACATACCGTGCCCTCCACAATTATTGGCACCCCTGGTAAAGATGAGTAAAAAGGGTTATAAAAAGTTAAACTTTTGGTGAAATAGCTTAATCTCACACTGAAAAAATTAGAAAAATCCAACCTTTAATTGAAGTAAATTTATTCTGAGATAGGATAATTTTTCCCCCCCAAGGATCACTGTTGGAGAATTACAGAGGAAAGTAGGATCAAGTCTCCAAAACTACCATTAGACAGCACCTCCATGCCAACAAATTATTTACATTACATTACATTACAGCCATTTAGCAGATGCTCTCATCCAGAGCGACTTACACAACTTTTTAGCATATTTTTACATATTATCCATTTATACAGCTGGATATATACTGAAGCGATTCAGGTTAAGTACCTTGCTCAAGGGTACAACGGAAGTGTCCTACCTGGGAATTGAACTTGCAACCTTTTGGTTACAAGGCCAGTTCCTTAACCATTATACTACATTGCCGCCTATTTGGAAGGCATGCCAGAAAAAAGCCTTTCCTGTCATTTCACCACAAACGTAAGCGCTACTGGAACTTTGACTGGAACCGTGTTCTATGGTAAGAGGAAAACGAAAATTGAGCTTTTCGGCAACCAACACTCAAGGTGGATTTGGCGTAAAAAGAAGGATGGTTATACCGAAAATAACCTGATCCCCACTGTTAAGTATGGTGGAGGTTCCGTGATGTTGTGGGGCTGTTTTTCCTCCAAAGGCCCTGGGAACCTTGTTAGGGTACATGGCATCATTAACTCCATGAAATACCAGGACATTTTAAATCTGAATCTGGCTGCCTCTGCCATGAAACTAAAACTTGGATCTTCCAGCAGGATAATGATCTAAAACATACGTCCAAATCAACACAAAAATGGTTAACTGAACACAAAATCAAGCTTCTGCCATGGCCATCCCAGTGCCCTGACCAAAATCCCATTGAAAACCTGTGGGCTGAGCTGAAGAGGAGAGTGCACAAGAGAGGACCTAGGACTCTGTATGATCTGGAGAGATTCTGTAAAGAGGAATGGTCTCAGATTCCTTGCTCTGTATTCTCCAACCTCATTAGATGTTACAGGAAAAGACTGTTTTATTGGCAAAGGGAGGTTGTTGTACAAAGTATTAAATGCAGGGGTGCCAATAATTGTGGCACACGTGGTCTTGTTAAAAATGACTATTTCTTGATGAGGGATTTTTGTTTCTCAGAATAAATTAACTTCAATTAAAGGATGGATTTTTCTCATTTTTTCAGTGTGAGATTAAGCTAATTCACCAAACGGTGAATTTTTTATAACCCTTTTTACTCATCTTTACCAGGGGGTGCCAATAATTGTGGAGGGCACTGTACATATAACATACAGGAAAAACCATAAAACCACGCAACATACTAGTTCACAAATTAATTACATACGATAGGGGTGCAAGGGCATGGGAAAAGTGGGTCCCTTCAGACTGTTTTAAGTGATTTCCGTCTCTTAATTAATGACCTTTGAACTTTGCCCCCGTGAGCCAATACTCCTGTGTTCCTCTGCCTTGTCGGTCCCACTCCCTGACCCCCCCATGACCCCCCCCCCCCCCCCCCCCCCCCCTGTTCTGTCACTAGGCAACCTGTCTGTGGGTGTTGAGGTTTGCTGGGAGTTCAGGACCTCCTGCAGAGAAGCCCCGTTAGCGAGGGAAAGGAAGCACGGAATGAGCGACTGTCTCCCCGAGCTCGAACCCGGGGGTCCCCACGAGGAGCCGGGAGCTCCCCCCGGGGGGGGGGGCGAGGAGCAGGGAGCTCCTGACTCTGTATCTCTATCATCCGGTAAAAGAGGTGCAGAGAAAGAGGGGGAAAAAAGAGAGCCCCGTGCAGCACGAGAATTATAAGCCACGTGAAATAATAGCCTGTTGACTAACCTGATTGCATACGTGTGTCCCCCCCCCCCTCCCACCTCATCCACGTTTTGCAAGCAGTTTGATTCAGTTTTTTTTATTTTTTTTAAATAAAATAAAAAAACATTTCCCCCTTAATAAGCCGATGCATCAGGTCGGCAGATTTCTACATTTTCATTATCCGTGTAATCTGAGAAAACTCTGCTTAATGATACAAAACGGGCCTAAGTCCCATATCACAGCTTCCCCACAAAACAATCTCGATTTAAGCAGCCCCAGAGACTCAATAACCCTGCAACGCAACCGGATCCCACTGTTTCATGTTTACAAGGAACCCTAAAGGTAGCACTATTTCCCATAATGAGCTTTGTGGTGCATCTCAGCATGGAGAAGCCGTTCCCTCTGCACGAACGTCTCAATGCGGGGAGACTCTATGGGAATGTTCTGCAATATCATAACATAACAAACACCTATAACAGCCTGTTCTGGGACCAGCCAACTACACACCAATGCACAGTTTTGAGGCCTTGTGTGTGTGTGTGTGCGTGCATGTGTGTGCGTGTGTGTGTGTGTGTGCGTGTGTGTGCACGTGTGTGCGTGCATGTGTGTGTGTGTGTGCGTGCGTGCATATGCGTGTGTTTGTGCATGCATGGACACGTGTGTGTGTGTGTGTGTGTGGTGTGTGTGTGTGTGTGTGCATGCATGGGTATGTCCATGTGAATGTGTGTTTGTGTGTCTGTGCATGTGTGTGTGTGCATGTGTGTGCACGCATTTATGTATGCATGTGCGTGTGTGTTTGTGTACGTGTGTGTGCGCGTGCATATGTGTGTGTGTGTGCGTGTGTGTGCACGCATTTATGTATGCATGTGCGTGTGTGTTTGTGTACGTGTGTGTGCGCGTGCATATGTGTGTGTGTGTGTGTGTGTGTGTACATGTGTGTACATGTGTGTGCGCGTACGTATGTGTGTGTGTGTTTATGTGTGCGTGTTGCTTTATTATAGCGGTACTTCACTGTGGCCTATTTCTGTAAATTTCCGGAGGGACTTTGGGCAAAGCGACAAGAGCGTTTGCCTTCGCAGATTAGATCAGAAGGAGTTTTTCAAGTCATGGGAGACTAAACTAAATCACGTTCTGAGAGTCTTAAAGAGGGAGAGCAGCCCCCAGCAAACACGGCTTAAACCAGAAATAAAGAAAAGGAGAGAAGGAGAAAAAAGAGAAGTAAATCACAACCAGAGTAATACTGACCTCACCCTGTATCCATCTTGCCTTAGCACCAATGTGTATTGTGGGTGTGAGTTGTGAGTTCAATGTGAGTTGAATATACTGCAGGACGGCTTTTTCCAAATCAAAGAGGACCTTAAATAACAGACTGTTGGAGGGAAAGGGGAGGCCAAAATCTGTGTTTCTGCTAGAAATCCAGCAATATGATTGGTTCTGGAAAGCATTAGCCAGCAGTGAGGTTGGCTTGGTTTGTTGCCGTGATTTGGAGCCCCACCCCTATAGATCCTCAGATAATGATTGGTCAGAAGAAATAACTGATCATTAGTTTATAAGCGATGCATACACCCAGTGAGTTGGTAAGGGTATGAGGGGCCGTTTAGGCCATAATTCATGTTGGACCTCTCACATACATATATTCTCTCTCTCACATACATATATTCTCACTCTCACATACATATATTCTCACTCTCACATACATATACTCTCTCTCGCATACATATATTCTCTCTCTCGCATACATAGATTCTCACTCTCACATACATATATTCTCACTCTCACATACATATACTCTCTCTCGCATACATATATTCTCTCTCTCGCATACATATATTCTCTCTCACATACATATATTCTCATTCACATACATATATTCTCACTCACATACATATATTCTCACTCTCACATACATATATTCTCACTCTCACATACATATATTCTCACTCTCACATACATACATTCTCACTCTCACATACATATATTCTCACTCTCACATACATATATTCTCACTCTCACATACATATATTCTCACTCTCACATACATACATTCTCACTCTCATATACATATATTCTCACTCTCACATACATATATTCTCACTCTCACATACATACATTCTCACTCTCACATACATATATTCTCATAAGAGAATGTATGTATGTAAGAGTGATAATATATGTATGTGAGAGTAGAATGTATGTATGTGAGAGAAAGTATATATATATATATATATGGAAGGCACTTACATGAAACGGAAGGCACTTACATGAAACGGAAGGAAGTTAGTTTATGGAATTGTGATTGGCTCAGAAGCTGACTGGTACCATAGATATACAAACATAGATACCTCAGTTGCCCTATTCAAATCTTCACGGCCGCCAAATTAGGGCGGTCAAGATCTGTGTAAAAACCAACGGTACTGTATACAGGCACGACTTCACACCAGCGTTGCGTTGTGGGTATTATCGGCCTTTTTGCAGACACGCAAACTATAACCATTAACGGTAACGTTAGCTGTTATGTTAAGGTGACACCTTATGTTATGTTAAGTTAAGGTGTAACCACCTTAATTGTGTTGGACTCATGCACCTGATGCAAATGACCCCCTGGTTTTGTCACACATGCAAACAAGAGTGGAACAGAACTGTAACCAACGGTGAAGCCTTAAAGACTGACCACATAATTATGTTCTATTTTGTGCCTATTGAAGCACTTAATTGTTTAAGTTTTGGGGCGTTTTCAGCACTTGGTTCTATTTTTACTTATTATGTACCTTGTGCTTTCAACTTATCCCACAGGGATGTATGTGTGCAATCGTTTTTCTTAAATTACTTGAATTGAATATATTACTGGAATGTATCACTGCCACTTGTGGTAAGCCTACTACCAGTTGCACTGTGAACTTCATTGTAGGCTACTACTACCGCAAACAAATTATATAATCCATTTTGTACATTTCATGCAAGTCATTTCTTTTTTGCTAAATAAAGACATTCAGAATTATATTCATTGTACATCGTTTATTGCATTTCACACAACATATTACACTCTAGGTACACTTGCGGTTTTCCATTAGAATCCACTATGCTCATTGTCATATTATGTAGGCTATATGCCGTGAGCACAACGGATGTGGAAATGTTTTAATATTTATTTACGTCTTACAGCCTATACCCATGCCATAGGACGCCTCTTTGTTAGCTCGGCGATCAGACTTCCACCACTTTGCTTCCAAGCTGGAAAGCTGTAAAATCGCTCTCAATTTGCGATTAAAACTACATCCAAGATTTGCAGCTATGGCTAATACGGTTATAATAATCAGAGCTACCAAGATAATAAAGAACCAACCTCTACTGCTTTCTAGCAGCTTTAAACAATAAAATCACCATTAGCTCTGACAACATTTTGACAACGTATGCATAATAGTTAAAGGGCGTTTTACAAATACTAGCTGTTCTGAGAAATTTGGAATTCAGATTAACATTTATCACGTTTATAAAAAGCCAAATTTCACGAAAATTAGTTGAGAATTAAGCGAGTTACAGTCGATTTTATCGGAGGAAATCTTAATCTGTCAATACGCTACGATACCGTTTATTTACGTGGATCCTGACCGCCCGACGGTGGCCAGGCTATTTGTAGACAATGAACTCATTCCAGAATGTGGATACTTTCACACAAAAAAAGCCATGCATGATTGTTTCGTAGCCTACATAGCTACATTTTTCAATATTAGTAGCCTATCGCTACAACGTTACACAGCGGCTGATGCGGCATAGATCTACGTTTTGTATCCATGGCTGGTAGGCTGTTGTCCGTGCACCATGGAGGAGGAAGACCAGTAACGTTATTAGCCTCCAACCGGCAATCGGAGTAATGCATAAATATTACCGTCACCTGAAACAGTCGGTGCTTCTTGAGAGGCCAGCATCAGCCCTGTAGCCTAGCCTACTCAGCGCCTTCTCAACACAGCTGACAGCGAGATGAGAGCACTATTTACACCGTAATGTTCACCTCCTGAGTGTAGGCTAATGTCCACAGACACACATTGACTCTCGGCAGAGGAAAACGTAACAAATAACGTTAGCTTATTACTAAGTTAATTCACTACGCAAACAGACCAGTGAACCGTTATAATGTGGCAATCATGTACTAGCTAATGCTAAAAAATAATCACATCACTTGCTAACGTTAGCTTGTTTAATGCAAGTCTAAGTAGCCAAGGCCGTTGCTATACGAAGCATTGCTTTTGTTGGTTAGTTAGCTAACGTTAGCAAGTGGTGTGATTATCTTTTAGCATTACTACATGGTTACGAAATGATAACGGTTCATTTGTCTGTTTGCACAGTGATTAAACTTAGTAGCAAGCTAACGTTAGTTGTTACCTTTTCCTCGACCGAGAGTCCCAGTTGCCAAAGTGTTGTGGAGTGTTATATCGTGCAGGACGGCAGACTGTCTCCGAGCAAGTCCAAGCTGACCTGCTGAGGATTCTTAAAGGTTGTATCAGCGATTTTGGGTGGAAACATAAATTATTATTTTTTTCCTCACGATCCGCTAGCTGCCCGCCCCATTAAGCAGGCCGTCAAAAAACCGCGTCTCTGTAGGCAGCCTATGCTCCGAGATCGTACACAAAAACAATGGTACTACCAACTACTCAAAACCAAAATAAACAGTAGGCTATTCCAACCAATCACAATGATCTGCACAAACGCTAATACTCTTATCTCGCTGAAATCTTGACGGATTTACAAACGGTTTGGTTTCTTACAAACGTTATTAACGTGGTTATAATTCTGGATGCTTGAACACTATTTTTTAAAACATAACATAATTATTCATAAGTATGTTTGTTTGGGATTTCGCTTCAGAAGTGACGTCACGTTTGTGCAGATCATTGTGATTGGTTGGAATACTGTTTATTTTGGTTTTGAGTAGTTGGTAGTACCATTGTTTTTGTGTACGATCTCGGAGCATAGGCTGCCTACAGAGACGCGGTTTTTTGACGGCCTGCTTATGGGGCGGGCAGCTAGCGGATCGTGAGGAAAAATCAGATGAATGTGATCATTTATGTTTCCACCCAAAATCGCTGATACAACCTTTAAGGTAGCTACACTGGAGTTCATGTTACTGGGACTAAATCGCGCTCTCATCTCGCTGTGAGAAGGCCCAGAATGATACAGCGCTGGCCTGGCCTCAAGAGATGAGGACAATACACTGCCTGTTTTAGACGGCGATAATATATTATGCATTACTCCGATTTCCTGTTGTAATACATGTATCTGGTCTTCCTCCTCCACGATGCGTGGGAACTGGACAAGAGCCTGTATGGCATATTATAGTAACAGTGCAGACGTAACTTGAATGGGCGAATAAGGAATCCAGTAGTTGTTTATATCTATGGTACCAGCCAGCTTCTGAGCCAATCACGATTTCATAAACTAACTTCCTTCCGTTTCATGTAAGTGCCTTCCGTTTCATGTAAGTGACTTCCGTTTCATGTAAGTGCCTTCCATATATATATATACTTTCTCTCACATACATACATTCTACTCTCACATACATATATTATCACTCTTACATACATACATTCTCTTATGAGAATATATGTATGTGAGAGTGAGAATATATGTATATGAGAGTGAGAATGTATGTATATGAGAGTGAGAATGTATGTATGTGACAGTGAGAATATATGTATGTGAGAGTGAGAATATATGTATGTGAGAGTGAGAATATATGTATATGAGAGTGAGAATGTATGTATGTGAGAGTGAGAATATATGTATGTAAGAGTGATAATATATGTATGTGAGAGTGAAAATATATGTATGTGAGAGTGAGAATATATGTATGTGAGTGAGAATATATGTATGTGAGAGTGAGAATATATGTATGTGAGAGAGAATATATGTATGTGAGAGTGAAAATATATGTATGTGAGAGTGAGAATATATGTATGCGAGTGAGAATATATGTATGTGAGAGTGAGAATATATGTATGTGAGAGAGAGAATATATGTATGCGAGAGAGAGTATATGTATGTGAGAGTGAGAATTATATGTATGTGAGAGAGAGAATATATGTATGTGAGAGTGAGAATATATGTATGTGAGAGAGAGAATATATGTATGTGAGAGGTCCAACATGAATTATGGCCTAAACGGCCCCTCATATAAGGGCTTATCTCCATGGTGAGCGCAATAGGACCCCAGCAAATGAGAACGTGACATCCAGTCTCGACACAAAAACTTTAAACAGTCTTCATATAAAGACTTTATATAGCACAATGTCACCTGGCTAATGGCTAAACATTATACAGGGTGACATAAAACATGCTTATGTAGGATGCTAGGCTAACTATGACACATTTGGCATAACATGTTGCAAAAGAAGGTGTTATGTCACCCTTTATGAAGCAGGACATTTGCTTATGTATGATTTATGAAGCCATTATGTCACGTTTATGAAGGCTTTATACAGTGAGCACCATAATTCATTGGACAGTGACACCATTTTTGTTATTTTGGTCCTGTACTCTAGCACTTTTGCTTCACGGTTGCTTCTCCTGAAATTTTCCTATATGGAAAAATAAGCCAGGAGAACAAACCCTTCAAGTTATACA